>CAOLHI010003689.1:0-159823 GCA_948474755.1 Ctenosaura bakeri | reverse complement strand
GGGGCCTTGGTGGCCCTCGCCTGGGCAGGAACGCGTTCCATGGACCTTTGGGGGAAGGAGCCAGGTGGCCACGGGGGGAATGTGGGCCAGAATGACCATGGGGTCAGCTGGGGGTCTCTCAGGCCAAGGTGGGGACATAAAGGAAGGGCGGGCAGGCTGGTAGGGAGTTACGGACTTACGGAGGCTCCGTCGGGAGGTGGCTGCCATCAGCAGCTCGGTGGCCAGGTCTGCTAGCCGGGAGTCCTTCTTGGATGGCCCCCCTTCTTCTTCCTCCAGGAAAGGGTTGGAAGGGGCCACGGAGGCCGCGGCATCAGCCTCCTGGGGGAAGTGGTAGTCCTTGAGCCCTGTGGAGATGGGACGAGCGTCAGAGGCCCCCTCTGGCCCTTCCCCCCTGCCCCCCATCACTTGGGAAGCAGCCACCTATCCCCGCCCCACCCCTCCCCTGCCTCACCGTGCAGCACCAGCACCCGGAAGGGGACCCGGAGCAGCTTGATGGGGGAGTTGACCCGCTGGCAGCCGATGGTCAGCTTGTAGACATACTTGACCGCCTGGCCACGGAAGGAGGGGGGGCCATCCACAGGCAGCGTCTCATGGTAGGAGTCTAGGCGGCACAAGGGGAACTGTGAGTCGGCAGGGGAGTGACGCCCGTGGCACCTAGGGCTTTAGGCTCCCTGGGCAAGGCACCACCTGACAGGGGCTGGGGAGTGCAGCCCCAGCGGAACCCCCTCACACACCAAGCGGCTCAGCTGCAGGGACCCTCCCCCAAGGGTGCCCCACTGCCTCTCCAATCATGGGAGGGGGGAGGCAGCTGTTCCTGAGAAGGGGGCTCAAATAACCCTCTCAAGACCCACCCTTGTCAAGGAAGGAAACAGGCGGGCAGGTGCCCCTGGAAGCCTTCCACCCTCCTCACAGCCTTGACTGATGCCTTGGCCCCTCTGGCTGGCCAGCTGGTTCCCCCCACCAGGTGGGGGTCATTCAGGGCCTCCTGGCTACCTCTCTTTCTGTCAGGCCAAGATCACAATTCCAGCAGAGCCTAAGACTGCAAGTGCAAGCTGAGGGGCACTTTCATGTGACCCCCCACCTCTTAGGGGCCATCTGCCTAACCTCTGTGGTCAAGTCTGGGAACCAGAGGGGCATCACAGCCAGGTGGTCCCCCAGATGCCATAGGCTGCCCTGAGCAGGGAGAGGGAAGCGCCCTATTGCTCACCCAAGGAGCATCCCCATTGGGTTGGGGCTGCAGCCCCCAATAGCTACAGAGTCCCAGAACCCCTCCACCCAGACCTTCTCGCAGAGGAGCCACCCAGAGGGCACAATCTCTCATCTGCCTGCCCTGAGAAGAGGGGGTTGGGATGGGGGAGTAGTGCTTCTCCTCACAGGTTTTGGACTCGCCCGGGTCCAGCCGCAGGTCACAGAAGAGGATCTTTGGGGGGGTAGAGAGGATGCACTGGCCCCGCTCCCCTGTAAGGCAAGAGCTGGCGTTGGCACAGACCCCTGGAAAGACCCCCACCCCACCCACGTGGCTCTCTGGCAAGCAGGCAGGTAGCTGGCACGAAGGCCCACTCCCTACCCCATGACCATTACCTCCTGGCAGCCGCCCCCCCCATTTTGCTCCCCAGACACCCACAGAGGGCATGCGCATGCGGGGAAGGGGCAGATGCCTTTTTGGGGTGCAGCCTCACCTCTGTTGGGGACAAAGACGGTCTCGTTCTCTGCCTGGACGTCGTGCCGGCTGTCCTCTTCTGGGGGCAGCGCCACTCGGCTCTCGCTGGCATGGAACTGGCAGTGGATCTGAGCGCTGGCCCAGGCGAGCATTTCACTGGAGTGGGGAGACAGAGAGAGGAGAGGGCAGGCCAGGGAGAGGGCTGCATTGGACCAGGCGGCGGGCACTGCCAAAGCCGCTGGCCCTGTGGCCCCCACAGGGTCAGCAAGAGGGCCAGTTCTCAGCTCCCCGGGGAGATTATTGCACACTGCCCCCCTCCCCCCACTGCCCCCCTGAAGGCTTCTGGCCTTCCCAGCAAACCCCAGAGGCAGCTCAGAGTCTCTGAGGAGAGCGCAGAGGGGAGCGGTGTCTGGGGGGCCACCAAGGACTCTCTGTGGGGCCTTCCTTGCTTCTGGCCCTGTCGTCTCCCTGAGCAATGGCCTGGGCGGCAGGGCCTCCACTGGCTTGCTTGGGGATGCAGCTAGCAGCCAGCAACGGGAAGTGGCACAGAACTGGGCCCAAAACATGCGGGGGGACCTCGAAAACTAATGGCCACGGGGGGCAATCAAAAAAATGCAGGGCCACACAAACAGCCCGACGGCTGTTTATGCTGACAAGCCATGCTTCTCGCCCTCCCCCACCCGCTGCTGTGCATCCCACGTGCCCCAGATCTCTTGCCTGGCATTTTCCGCACGGTGAAAACAACTCAAAAGCCCCTGAAGCAAAATAAGCCAACCAGGTGGGCCACGCGGCTCACCAGCACAACAGGTCTGGAAGGGTCAGCAGGGAAGACACTGAGGTGGGAGCCAGGCCTGCCGGTGGAGGCCCCCCCCATCTCTGGGGCTGTTGTGCTTGTGGGGAGGGGGCAGACAGATTCCGGCACATGAAGAGAAACCCCCAGGAGAGGCTGCGGGGGCCCCTCTGGAAGAAGCAGCTCAAGCCACCGGCCGAGCCCGGCCAGCCTCCCCAGAGAGTCTCTCTAACCAGGCTCTCTGTGCACAAACTGTGGGGTTGCCCTCCATATTATAGTAATGGGATACGCAGTAGGTTTTGAATTAGCTGCTTGCTTGTAACAAAGGTATGAAAACCAGAGACTGCTAAGTAAACAAAAGCTAGGAATGCACCGATAAGCGCTGCCGGGTTTACACAGCTTCAAGGTCTCTTGCGAATGGGAGGGAAACTTCTTGGTATTTTATCCTTTTGAATCTGACCGTTGCCTTAATTCCTTCACAGAACTCCTGCAGGATGTATCTCACTTCCAATAAAAATTGTTTATGCACCGCACTATTTGCGTGTGGGGATTCAGTTCCTGACACAAAGTCTCCAGCACTGGGCTCCAGAGCCTTGGCCTTTGTGCCAGGGGGGCAAGCGAGGTGCCCGGCCCCCTGCTGGCATCGTGCCCAGTCCCAAGGCACAGGCCTGGCGCGTGTCCACGGGGGGGCAGAACGACAGCACAGGAGAACGGGCCCAGGTGGCCCCATCCTCTCTAAAGGACAGGCGCTCCACAGGGGCCTCCGCCAAAGGCGAGAAGAGAGAAGCCACTGTGGGCCAAGGAGGCAATGCGTCCCCCGGCCCCCTCTGGCACTTTGAGGGAGAAAAGGGGCACGGAGTAAGGGGCACGGACGGCCCTCCTGCCCCTCCTGCGAGGCTGGTGCTCCGACTGGCACCGGCCTGGGGCCTTTTTTTGGAGAAAAGCAGGCACCCTCCTCAGAGCCTCCCGCTCCTTAACTCTCGGATCAGGTCCGCTTCTGAGAGAGCCGACCATGGCTGAGCAACCTCTCTGAACCTGCCCCTGAATTTCAGGCAGGCCGGAGCCAGGAGCGCTCAGCAAGACTGTGCTCGCTCTGGAATCCCCCCCCCCGGCGTCAGTCCCTGCAGGGACAAGGCTGGCCCTCCCCACCCCCACTTTCCCAGTAAAACCGGTCCAGCGGGAGCCCTGGGGCCAGTTCCTGCACGGCAGAAGGGGGCTGGGCGGATGCCCCGTGTGGCCCCTTCCAACTCCGCATTTCTATCGCTCCACGATTCTCCTCGGAGGCACCCTGGGCACGGCCCCCAAGGCCCCAAGATCGGCGGGGGGGCGGACAGAGGCTGGCAGCACGCACGCACGCAGGCCCTGCCGAGAGCCCACAGCTGGGCAGCCACGGCCGCCACCAACAGCCACAGCAGCACTTGCTACACGCCCCGCCCCGTGGACTGAAGGGGGTCAACCACGACCTAAAGCGCAGCGGCGGGCGGGACAAGTCACGAGGCTGGAACGCAAGGCCGGTCTCGCCGCGGGCCAAGGGGGAGGGAGGCGGTCGGGCCGTCCATCCGTCCAAACGGGGCCGGCGAGTTCCGTGGCATAACTGGGCGGCTCGACAGGCTGTCCAGAGCCCCACGGGCGGCGGGGGGAGCCCCGTCTTCCCCAGCACTCCCTGCATGCCGCGAACAAACGAAGTGGGTGTCGACTGTATTTAAGAACCCCAGCTGCAGAAGCGGCGGCCAGAGGCGAGGAGGGGGCAGAGGAGCCCGGGGCCCCGGCGCGCCCGGCCACCTCCCCCCGAGGGGCCGCACCGCCCCCCGCGCCGCGCTGCCCCTGAGCCTGGGGCCCCGCTCAGCCCCCCGACTCTCCCCTTTCTTCGGTGGAGCGGCTGTCGGCGGCGAGGAGGCCCACATGGGGCCCCCTCCCGAAGCCCCGGCCGCCCCCGCTGAGCCCGCCGGTCCTGCGGCGGAGGGTTCCGCAGAGCCACGCCGGGCCGCCCGGACCCCCCGCGGCGCCCGCCCGCGCCGCCCCCGCCCGCGCCGCCCGGCTGGGGGGGCGCCGGCGGGCCTACCTGGAGGCGGAGGTGGCGTCGGGCGGGAGCGGGTTGCGGAGGGTGACCAGGCACTCGAGCGCCTCCCCGGCCAGGAAGACCGCGCCCCGCAGCAGCGCCGCCGACACCTCGATCATGGCGCCGGGCGGGACCCCGCGGGCCGGGGCCGGGGCCGGGGCGAGGCCTGCTCCGGGCTCGGCCGGGCTCCGAGGGCCGCCGTCCAGAGGCCCCGCCCACCGCCGCCTCTTCGGGACCGCTCGGCTGTTTCCGCCGCCGCCGCCGCCGCCTCCCCCCATTGGCCGCTGCGGGGCCGGCGGGCGGGGCGGGCGCGAGGGGGCGGGGCGGGGCGGGCGTCAGCCGCCGGCAGGGAGGGAGGGAGGCAGGCCGCCAGCCAGCCAGCCAGGCAGGCAGGCAGCCAGCGAGCGGGCCGGGCGGCCTCCATCCTCGGTCCTCCGCTCCGTCCGCCGCCTCCCCCTCCGGCTCTCCTTCCGGCATGGCGACCCCCGGGGCGACGGGCTGCGCGGGGTGCGGGGGCGGCGGCGGCGGCGGCGGCGGCGGCGGGGCCGGGCCCGCGGGGGCGGGGGCGGCGGGGCTGATGGGGAGCTTCGAGGGGGCGGCGGGGGCGGGGCGCGGGGTGCCCCCCTGGGGGTGGCGGCTCTGCCTGGCCCACCGCTTCGCCGAGCGCAGGAAGCCCTACCAGGCCTCCGACGTCCCCGCCTCGCTCGCCTTCAAGCACCTGGGGCTGGCGCTCAGGTGGGGGCCGGGGGGAGGGGGGCAGGCGGGGGGAGGGAGGGGGAGGGACAGCCGGAGGGCCGCTCGCTCGCTCGCTCGCTCGCTCTTCCGGCCCCCCCCCCGGCCCCTCCCGGGCAAAGGTGAGCCTCCCGCCGCTGCGGAGCCGCCAGAGTCCGGAGGCCGCGTCGCTTTGGACGCTTCCGGGGGGGGGAGGCGGAGGGCCGTGGGAGGCCCCCCGCGTTCGCCGGGCGCCGTCCCCGTCCTCGCCCCCGGCGCTGCTGGAGGCCTCCGGCGGGCGGGCGGGATTGTGGCGCCGCGGGCGACGGGGATCGCGGTCGCACCGGAGACGGGCGGCGGGGGCGGGGGCGGCGGCGGCGGCGGCCTCCCTGGCGGGGAGCGGGCGGGGGCGGCAGGCGGTCATCAGCCCGGCGCGGGGGGGCGGCCTTCCTGGCTGAGGGAGGGGCGGGGGACGGGGCACGGCGGGCCCTGTCCTGTGGGGCGCGCGGGCGGACCCCCGGCCGCAGGGGTCGGTCGGGCTGGGAAGGCGCCTGAGGGTCCCCCTGCTGAGGCCGCCCCCTCCCCCTCCCTCCCCCCGCAGGTACTTCAGGTGGTGGTACCGGAAGACCCGGCTGGAGAAGAAGCAGCCCTTCATCGACCTCTTCAACGCCCAGGCCCTCCGCCAGATCTACGGTCAGCGGGGGTGGGGGGTGGGAGAGGGGCGGGGGGCAGGGGCAGCCCCCCACTTCCTGGCCTGGCTGCAGGGCTCTGGCCCCCTCTGAGGGGGAGTCCAGGTGGGAGGGGGCCACTGGGGGAGCCCCTGCGGGCTGCCCCTTCTTGGGGGGCTGGCGCTGACCAGCGGGCTTTCCCCCCGCCTCTTCTTTCCAGGCTGCCCGCTGGGGGGCTTTGGGGGAGGAACCGTCACGCGAGGCTGGCGGGGGACTTCTGCCGGTGGCAGCTGAATCCGGGGCTCTACCACTACAAGACGGTCGTTGCTGACCAGGTGGGTGATGGGGCGCGATGGGGGCGCCGTGGATTCGGGGTCCTGCAGGGGCAGCCCCGCGCGAGTGGGTTGGGTCCTCCCCCCGCGCCCTTCGGGCCTGCCGCCTTGCGGGTTCGGCGCCGCTCTCCGCCCCGGCGCTAGGGGCCCGTGTCTGCGCCTGCCGTGCGGTTCTGGGTGGGCGACGAGGAGCGGAAGGGCAGTGCCGGCCTCTCGCCTTGTTCCTCCCCTCCAGTTCACCGTCTGCCTGCGCCGGAAGGGCCAGACGGCCTACCAACAGGTGCTGTCGGTGGAGCGCCCCAGCTGCCTGCAGGGCTGGAACTGGAGCTTCTGCGGGCACTACGCCTTCTACCACGCCCTCTACCCCCGGGCGTGGAGCGTCTATCAGCTGCCCGGGCAGGATGTCGTCCTCACCTGCCGGCAGATCTCGCCCATCATCCCTCACGACTACCAGGTGAGCGAGCGGCTGCCCCTCGTGGGGGGGGGTTCACGGGGGGGATTTCAGCCTCCAGCTTCTTGGGGGGAGGGGGATGGTGGAAAGAGAGGTGGGGGGCGCAGTGTGTCACCACCGCTCCTGGTGGGGGCTCAGCGGAGAGCCAAATGCCCTGCAAATCAGGTGGGCAGGAGTGCCTGGGCAGCCTCCGGGACCCTCCCCTGGAGGGGAAAGGGGGCTGACTCCCTCTCTCCAGCCCCATCTGGAAGAATCTGGCTGGGCAATGGGGAGAATTGTGGGAAGGGTGTTTGCTGGTGAGCTTTCAGGAATTTTTAGGTTTCATCCACCTTGGGGTCCTTGTGCCCTGCCTCAAACCCACCTGGCTGAGTACCAGGACCTGATTCTGGGTGGGGTGGTAAGGGAACTGGAGAGGGAATGGGGGGGTCCTGGGGCTGAGGGGTCCCAATCTACTTCCTCAGCAGCAGAGTCTCTCCTTCTTCCCATAGAACAGCGACCACACAGCGGGACAATAATTGGGGGGGGGGTGTTACCTTGGCCATTTCCGCACTAGACTGTTATAGCGCGATGATTCCACTTTCAACATCCTATGGAATCCTGGGGTTTGCAGTTTCAGGAGGGGCCAAGTGGCCCTTTCTGAAACTGCAAACCCCAGGATTCCATAGGATGTTGAAAGTGGAAACATAGAACTATAGCAATCTAGTGCGGAAATGGCCCCTGATTTCTGGGGATCCCGGGAGGGACACCTAAGTGCACTCCAAAAATTACTAAGTTGGGGGAATTAGCAAGGAGCACAAGCTAGCAATACGAGAGGCAAGGTAACACAGTGAGATTTTTAATCGTATGTTTATGGAGTCGGGCCGTGACAAGAACTAGGTAAGTTGTTCAATTAAAAGATTTTATTAAACTTTCCTTAATTAAGCAAACAACGACACATGTGCTCACGCACTCATCCAAGAACTATAGAAGCAGAAAGTGAGGAAAATTGATAGGTGTGTTGAGAGGGTTTCTGGGGTGATGCTCCACCTGATCCTGCAGTCCGGAGAAAGGGAAGATAGAGATCGAGGCTTGGGTTCGTGGTTTCCCAGCACGTGGAGGCTGAGGGGAGGCTCGCTGAACAGAGCGGCAGCAGTTCGGGGTGCAAGGCACGAGCGTTCCGACAAGGAGCTCAGACTTGGGGTTTTTATAGGGAAGATTGTACCTGGAGGCTAGCCCTCCTCCCAGGAGAACGATAGGGTTTTTAGTGGAGACAAAGCCTCCGAAAGGTCAAAATTAGAATTGGTGAGATTTGGCCAGCACTGCCAGTTGTTAGAACAGTATGTAGATGAGGAGCGCTTAGTGTTTGTATAGAGCAAGCGGTTCCGGGCTGAGAGCCGTTGCATTTGCTTAGTGGTCGACTGTGTCTGGAGGGCACTACCGGCAGTGCGACAGATAGTTGTTTACTGGCCTAGACCTAGCGTGCATAACTAAGGCCATGCGGCCGTGCCTGCCTACGCAGGCTTTCCGTAACCCGATTAGACACGTGGAGTTCATTTTATGGAGTGCCACGTGGAAATATTAAACATAAACAATATGGAATTGTAGACCTCGGGCTTGGACCAGATAACCGCAGTAACAGGGGCTCCTCATCAGAAGGTGTAGCATGGCTGCTGTTGCCCTTTTCTTTTCTAGTCACGTCTTGAAAGAGAATTGGGCAAATGGACAGAGAAGACATCTGAGCCCTGTGGAGCTGCCATGTTCAGGGAGAGCAAATGCCCCTGAGTCCAAGTTACCATGGCGGTTGAGCTCAGGGGGAAGGCAGCTTGCGGGGGTCTCCCAGCTGTTTCTGTAGGGAAGAGGGTGTTGGGCTCCATGGCTCCATGGAAGAACCACCCACTAGATGGATTCAGCCTGGCGGCAGTGTTTTCCTTCCTCAACATGTGGGGGGCTGCTCCAGGTAGAGCTGAGAGAGTTCCCCCTTGCACCCCTGCCCAGAAACAGCTTCTTGGGGGCACCTCTGTTCAGCCACCCCCTGCTCCAAGAGGACGCAGAGGGCAGAAATGCAAAGTTGTGCTGGGAACAGCCAGCCAGTGATGCCCTGCCCTCCACTTGCCACTGTTCTCTGCCAGGTTACCCACCTGTACTGGCTGTAGGCCTTTGCAGCGCTCTGGTGGTCACCCTTGTGGGGGCCGAGGCAGGCCAGGCTTCCCTTTTCCATTGCCTGCCAGGTTCCAGGAAGCGACAGCCACAGCAGGTGGTACTATTCTTGGGAAGAGTGTCTGGCCCACAGGAAGTGGTGTGGTGCCGCCGTGGCGTCTGGTGTGGCTGTCAGTTCTAGCTCTGCTGCCCCCTGGGGACTGGGGGGCTGTCAGTGGTCAGGGGTGTGGGCAGCTGAAGCCCCATAGGTGACAGCTGGCAGCCGAGACTGCCACATCTGGCCTCCTGACGGCGGCTTCCATCCTGCAGACGTTTGGAGCAGGAGGAAGCGTCCTTGCTGTTGCCATTGCCATTGGGTCCCTTCGAGGGGCGCCTTTGGGTTCCTCCCATCGCAGGGTGATCTTCAGGTGAAGCTACCCTGTTTTTTTCTTGGGAAGGTTCATTTTTCTGAGGCTGTAAGAGAGGAGATATGCCCAATATCAGCCAAGGGGTTTCCGTAAGCAACTCAGGAAGATTCGAACCCTGGTCCTCTGGACTTCTGGTCCAGCTCTAAATGTGCTATACCGTACCGTCTCTCTTGAAGTTTTATTGGCCAAGTTTTTTCCTAGAGGAGGTTTGTCTTTCACCGTTGTCTTCCTCTCAGGCTGAGAGAGTGTGACTTTCCTACGGTTGCCCAGTGGAGGGTTTTTGGGCCACACAGTGATTCGAACCATGGTCTCCGAGAGTTCTAATCTGGCCACCAAACCACAACACCATGCTGGATCTCAAGCATCCATTGTTTTTTGTTATTTGTCTTAAGATCAACACACATTTATTACAGCCCTATTATGGGTTGCACGCTCAGGTCTCTTAAGAGGTTGTTTGTCACTTTTCCCCCCAAAAATAGATTTCCACTCTAAAACAGCCTAAAATGTCTACAAGGGGGTGTGGGAAGCATTTCCCCCACACATTGTGGACGGAAACATTTCCGTATCTCCTAGAGGTATTTGGGGGCAATTTGATTGATTGATTGATTGATTGGGCAGCGAGGATAGGTGTGACCTTCAAAGCTCTCTTGCGGGGCTAATGCAGCCCCCTAATGTTTCACAGTTGCCCACCTGTGATCTAGTGGTTAGCTGAAAGCCCGCGGACCCAGTACCCCGGGAGTCTTCGCCGACAGCCAAGCTCCTTCCCTCCAGCTTTGGGTCGGAATTGGGGGGTCCACCTCAGGGTTACCGGGCAGTAGGTGCCAGGAGGATCTGGGGCCAGACGTGCCCTTGCAGCCCGCTGCCCAGTTCTCTCTGGCCTGTGGGAGGTGCCCTGTGCCAGCTCGCTTCCTGCCTCCCGCTGACATCTTGGCCCCACCCACCCACTTTTTGTGCCCATAGGAGACGAGTCTGCCAGTGGGGGTCTTCGTCTGGGAGGTGGAGAACCAGCGCGACGAGGAGGTGGAGGTCTCCATCATGTTCACCTTCCAGAATGGCACGGACACCAAGGAGGACCGGCGGGGTGGCCATTGGAACGAGCCCTTCAGCCTCCAGAAGGACGGCCATGTCGTCCGGGGCGTCCTGCTCCACCACTGCCTGCCTGTCAACCCCTACACACTGGCCATCGCCGCCCGGGAAAAGGTAGGCCGGGGGCGAGGGGGCTGCCACTTCCGGGGGGCTCTGGCTCTGTGTAGGGGGGCTGGGGGGAACGGAAAGTGGGGCCTCTGCATTGCCTTTGCCTCTTTCAAGCTGGGAGAGGGAGGGAGGGAGGGAGGGAGGGAGAAGGATTTTCTATCCTGTCAGTCATTTAAAGTACACTGGAACACCCAAGTGCAGTAGATAGTTTGCTTTGAGTTTGGTTTAATTTTTTTTAAAGCTGCTTTTAGCTCACACGTAGATGGTCATCATCGTTGTCTTCTTCGCTGTTGCTAGATGCTATTTTTAGCCCTCCCCACCAGGCTGATCCTCCAAATTGCCCGAGGCCACAGAAGATCCCTCTCAGAGAGCCTGGCAGAGCTGGTCCCGGTCGGCCAGCACAAGGCAGCCTTGGGATCAAGGCCTGGCTAACAACGGTCGACTCTGCCATGCAGAGGGCCATCTGGGGCAGGAGAGGGTCCTAGGATTCGTCAGTGAGATTGGCAGCCCAAGCTGTGCCATGCTTGTCAGGGCATGGAGACAGCCACTGGCCTGGGGAAGGCAGGGGCTGGCAGGTTGGCCCGCTGTGTTGCCTGGGGAGTGGGGGACAGTTTCTTCCTCACTGCCCATTGGGTAGGGCTGCTCTTGCAGGAACCTTGTATCTCCCGCCATGGAGGAATCTGGGATTGGAAGACACAACAAGGAGCTATGGAGGGGGCAGCCTCTGTGTGATGCTTTCACAAGACCCCTGGGGGGACTCCTGGGTGAAGCTACAGAGGAGCTGCGGGGTCTCCCCACACACAGCTGGGCTGGGGGCAGCCTCCTTGGGGGAAGGGGGCTCTGCATGTTATAGCTGGGACAAGAGATGAGGGAGGGCACAGTGGGGTCCTTGGCACCAGGATGTTGCAGGAGTTTTCCTTGGCTTCTGTTTTTCCTCATGCCCATTGTGGGGGCTTCACTCTTGGGCCAGTGGTGGCTAGGAGGGGTTTTCTGCCTCCCTTGGTAGCCCCTGGGATGGGGAGTGCTTCTCTTTTCTCCATCCCCCCATGTGTCCCTTTTGGGTTTTGTGCCAGTCCTTCCAAGTAGAAGTGAGGCTGAATAGCCATCTTGCTGTCCTTTTCTCTTCCCTCCAGCTGGGCACCACCATCACCCACTTCACATCATTCAACCCTGCTGGCACTGGAGAGGAAGTCTGGCATGACCTCCTGGCAGATGGCAAGCTGGCATCCCCACTAGGTAGGCTCCAGGCCAAGGTGAGCTGCCACTCTTTGACCCCAAGCGTGCCTGTGTGCGTGTCCACATTGTGTTCTCTCTTGCAGGGAAAAGCCCTCCGACAGAGAAGGGGACGCCTGTGCCGCAGCTGTGTGTGCCACATGCACTGTGCCCACCCATGGGTGTGGGACGCTGGAGCTGGGCTTGGCCTGGGACATGCCACGCATCCACTTTGGATCGAAAGAGAAGGAGCACTACAGGTGAGTCCCTGCCTTGTGCCCCCCCCCCAACTCCATGCCCCTCTGCCAGATGCTCTCACGTGATTGCTGAGCCGTGTCTGGCAGCCCCTGCCAGGGTCTTGGAGGAAGGGGCTGGGAGCAGTTGGGCTGGCACTGACAGCTGGGAGCTGATCTAGGCCGCCTCCCTTGTATGCATGTGGCAAATTTTCTCTGGAAGGCTGTGGGGAGGTTACTGCAACGTGGCCGGGCTGCTTGGTGAAAGGCTCGGAGGCAGCTGGTTGGATCAGGGCTCTTCCAGGTCATTCCAGGAAGGGCTGGGCAGTCTCAGTGACCTGGCTGTATAGGGAATGGCGGGGGGGGGTCAGACCATGACTTCCTCTCTCAGTAACCCTTCCCTCGCCCCAGTGTTGTTTCAGAGTCCCTTGCAGGGAAAAGGGTTGTTGAGGGGCAGAAGGCAGGATAGCTGGCACAGAGTCTTTCTGCCGGTAGCCCCACCTGAAACCAAAGCGCTCCTCCCTTTGAACCTTGGCTGTCCAGACAGATTAGAACTGGTTAGGAGAAATTAATTGGACGGGCTCCAGACTCACCTTGCAGTCTCTGTGCTGTTGGCTGGGGATGGCCTGGCTGCCTGACCTGGTGTTCCCTCAGGGCTAGACCCTTGGTGGCTTTGGCTGCAGGGGTGACTGATGTGGGGTCCTTTGACAGAGGCAGCCCAGGGGGTGGAGAGGTGGGTGGGATTTTTCTGGTGACCCTGACTGGGATACAGCAGGAAGAGAGCAAGTGGTCTCTGGGCACGAGCCCCACCCATGGAAGTCTACACACACATGCAGCCCATTCCTGCTTGCTTTCTTCTTGGCAGAATGGAGGAGGGCCTTCTTTTCCTTTGATAAGTCTTTCAGAAGCACGGTGGGGGTGGTTTTTTCCAGGAGTACGCCTTGCCCCCTCTCCCTTCACAGAGACCCAGGAGAGGCCAGCCCGGGATCCGTGGGGCTCCCTCCCCTGGCCTTCTCAGTTGCGGGGAGGAAGAGGGAAGTCTGGTGCCTCAGGTGCCCCTTCTAGGTCGGGGGGAGGTGGGGTGCCTGCCCTTCAACGTGGCAGGTGAGGCAAGCGTGGAGGGGAGGCTCCTAGAGCCGGAGAGTGAGGTGTCAAAAGGAATCTGGGGCCCAAGCCGTGCCTTGGTTTCTGCAGAGACATCAGGGCAGCACTTTGCATTTAGGGAGCCCTGGTGGCACAGTGGTTAAATGCCAGTACTGCAAGTCACAAACCACAAGGTTGTGAGTTCGATCCTGCCAGGCTCCAAGGTTGACTCAGCCTTCCATCCTTTCGCAGGTCGGTAAAATGAGTACCCAGCTTGTTGGAGGCATGTATAGAAATGTTTCGAAATACATGCTATTTGTAAGTTGTTTGCCGCCTCGATCCATATGGAGAGGCGGGATACAAATAAATAAAAAAAAAAAGTTCGGCCCAAAAGAGGAAAGGAAGGGACCTAGGGATGCAAGGGTAGGATAGGGGCTACATGGAAGGCAGTGGGGGGCTCAGTACACCACAGACTGAGTGTGTGGAAGCAGCTCAATGCACACCCAAGGGAATGGTGGGACGAAAGGGCCCTGATCAGTTGGGGGGGTCACCCCGCTGCCTTCAGCTAGTGCCAGGGACCACCCCTAGGAAGAGCTACCTGCACCCCTCATCCCAACTCCAATATTAGGCCTGTGGGAGCTGTGGGGAGGCCTCTGGGGTTAACAGTCTTCAGAGACTCCAAGGAGACACAGATTGTGTGTCTGGGAAGCTGTGCGGACCACTGGGAAGAGAGAGGTGTGCACCCATAGGCTGTGGGGCGACGTCTCCATCCCTGCCCCTGGAGCCAAGACATTTTTGGAAGCCTGCCTCACTTGGCAGGCCGTTCTCTCTGAGAGACCCTCCACCAGTCCAGCCTCCCCCCAGTGCCCCCCAGTGGGTGTTTGGCCCTTTGAGTCTGGCTCCTCAGCAGAAGCCTCTCTGACACGGGAGACCTCCTCAGCACAGCCTCTTCTCCCCACTGTGGAAAGGTAGTACTGTTGATGAGGTCAGAGACTTTACGGGCATCTCCTGCTTGTAGGTGTTTCAGTGCTTGAAAGTTACTGAGATGTTCCTTAATTCTTCTCTGTTGCCCGTTCTTCTTGCCTGAGAGGCTCGCTTGGGACTGCCTGTGTGTGCGGTCCCAAGTTTTGCCTATGGAAGGAGCAGACCCCCTTCTGGATTAGTGAACGTTGTTTGCAATTTGCAAGCCTCAAAACTCCAGAGACGAGGACAAGCAGCAGTGGTTGCAAGCTGCAGGAAAGGAAATTGCACCTGCAATCAGAGCTGTCGGGCGGTAGAAATGGAGTGTGGTGGAGTCTCTTCTTTCTTTGGAAGTTTTTAAGCAGAGGCTGGATGGCCATCTGTTGGGAATGCTTTGATGGGTGTTCCCACATAGCTCCTGGGGTCTCTTCCAACTCTGTGATTCTATGATTCTGTGTGGCTTGCCTGGGCTCTATTTTTTGGCCAGTTCCAGCTCCTGGCACTGCTCTGGTCCCTAACCGGTCAGATAAGTGGAGAAGCCTGTACTTAAATATTTTTTATTGCAGTTCTTCTACTCCTCCTCTAGCAGGCAGTACCTCTCCCCACAGAATTTTTTCTGGCTGCTGCCCTTTAACACTCGCTGTCCAGGAAAATGAAGCTTAGGTCTCCCTGAGTTCGCAGCCAGTTCACTTATTTATTTATTTATTTTTATTTATTTTGTTTGCATGCCATTTTTTTCTCCCAGAATGGGACCCAAAGCGGTTTCTAACTATAAATTAGAAACATGAAAACATTTAAAACAATTGAAAATGTTAAAATATATGAAATTGTAAAAAGCTAAAACAACGTTCAATTTTTAATACAGCTTAATAAGTAAATAAAAAGATCCCCAAGTCACACAAAAACCTGCTTAAAAGGAAATGTTTCTGTCTGCTGGTGGAAGGAGAGCAGGGAGGGGGCCAACCGAGCGTCCCATGGAGGGGTGTTCCACAGCGTGGGGGCAGCCACTGTCACCCATCTCACCAGGTGGGACCAAGAGAAAGTCTCCCCCAGCAGATCGTAGGGCTCTGGCTGGTTTGTAGAGGGAGATACGGTCTTTCAGATAGTCCAGACCCAAGCAGTATAGGGCTTTATAGGTCGGAACCAACACTTTGAATTGTGCTGGGAAGCAAACAGGTAGGCAGTGTTGCTGTTTAAGCAAGAGAGTCACATGCTCCCTGTAATTGACCCTGGTCAGTTTCCAAAGGCAGCCCCATGTAGAGTGCGTTACAGTAGTCCAACCGAGATGGTGTGGCACTGAAGCCAGATCTGACACGTCAAGGAATGGATGCAGCTGGCACACAAATTTTAACTGTGCAAGTGCACTCCTGGCCACTGCTGAGACCTGGACATCGAGGCTCAGAGATGAGTCCAGGAAAAATGCCAAGGCTGCAAGCCTGAGATTTCAGGGAGAGCGTAACCCCATCCAGCACAGGCAAGGTCTTTATTCTACCTGCCGACTGACCGGGAGCACCTCTGTCTTGTCTGGATTGAGCTTCAATTTATTTGTGTTCAGCAGTCCGTTACTGACAACGGACTTTGGGTCAGGATTGAGAGAGCTTCCTTGTACTCAGATAGAAAAGAGAGGTAGAATTGGGTGTCATCAGCGTATTGTTGACCCCGAACCCCAAAACTCTGGATGACCTCTCCCAGCAATTTCATGTAGATGTTAACAGCCTGGGAGACAAAACAGAACCCTGAGGGACCCCTCAGGTCAAAGGCCAGGGATTCGAACAGGAGTCTCCCAGCACCACCTTCTGAGTCCATCCCTCCAGGATTGTCTGGAAGTCCTGTGTGACAGTGCCCCCAAGTCCTGTCCCAGAGAGTCGGCCCAGAAGGATACTGTGGTCAATGATATCAAAAGCTGCCGAGAGGTCCAGCAGAACCGACAGGGACACGCTCCCCCCGTCCAATTCCCAGTGTAGGTGATCCAGCAAGGCAACCAAAGCTGTCTCCGTCCCATAACCAGGCTTGAACCCAGACTGAAATGGATCTAGATAATCTGTTCCTGTTTTCCACCTGGCAGACTGTCCTTCAAACTTGTCTGCATGAGCACATTTTTTCTTCCTACAGCTAAGACTCGTTAAAAACTAAATCTTTAATTTTTTAAAGTTAAAAAATAGTCTGTCAGTAGAACTTAAGGAAGCTAGCCTGTAAGATTTCTCAACCCATTTAAAGCTTCTTGAGGGTTTATTTTTTTCACTCGGTTCTACCGCACTGTTTTCGTAGTTAATTAAAAAGTTTAAATCAGCTGCTTTTAATTACATTAAAGTTGCAGAAAGATTAGTGATGAAGCTAACTGCTTCTCATCAGCTGAATGATTTCCTTGACTGTAGAATCTTGTGTTACTTGGAGGTTAAGAAAGTTGGTTTCACGTCACTGATGCCGAAAAATGGCTGCCGGTAAGCGGCAGGGCTCGCGTGCCGTCTTCCCAGGCAGGCTCCTTCCAGGGACACCTTTTGTGTCCCCTCCTGCCAGCAGGAGGAACCCAGGCCGTGTGAGTGACTCTCTGAGTCTCCCGTGCCCGGGAGGCAGTTTCAGCTGGTTTCCAGTTTAGCAAACCACCTCCTACCACATCCAGTGCCTCTTCCTTCCGTGGAGCTGGTCGGGGGACCACTTGATGCCATTCCAACCTGGAAGCCCAGAGACTTCTTTCTCCTTTTAATGTTGAAAAGCTTGCATGGGGGGGGGCTGGTGGCCTTGGAGGCTTCCAGGACTGGATGCTTGCCTTCTTTATTTTGTGTGGGGGGTGCACCCTCCCAACTCTTGCCTGAGAGATACGATTAGGCCAGAGGGCTGGCTGGGCAGAGGCCCCAAAGCGAAGATCCCACTGGAGGCCCCTCTTCCTTTCTCTCCCGAGGGAGTGCGTGAGGGAGAGGGAGCCAGCCGGGCAGATGGCCCATCGGCTGCCAATGTCCCAATCCCCTTTCAAAGCTACCAGGGCTTGTAGCGTAGTCCCTGCCCCCTGTGGCAGTGGCTTCTGCAGTGAGGCACGTGTACGCATGCGCGCCCAGGCGCATGGAGCAGGGGCTTCTGCTTCGACCAGGTGGGCTTCTCCAGGCCTGAGGAGGGCAAGGGGGTCCCACACACCTCTCCTGCCCCAGCCAACAGTGAAGTTTGCTCTCTGACTTCGTGTCCTCCCCCTACCCCGCTTGCAGGTGGTACACACGCTTCTTTGGCCGGGAGGGGGATGCCTGCCCCGCCCTCGCCCACCATGCGCTGACCCACTACCCAGAGTGGGAGGAGAAGATTGAGGCCTGGCAGAGGCCCATCTTGGAGAGCAGGTACAGTCTGGGATGGGTTAGGCGGCAGTGCTTCTGGGCACATGCAAAGCTCTCTCTAGGACCAGGGGAGCCTTGCCCTTCCTGAACGTGTGTGTGCGTCGGCTGCAGCCGAGACCTTTCCTAGCCCGGGGTCCCAGAGATGGGGGGCAGGGAAGGGATGAATGCGTTCTGTGTGGCACTTTTGGCCAGGAACACACAGGATGTGGGCTGGGGGTGCATGCAGTGCTCAGCACCCCCCCAGACCCAAACCTTGCCTCAAAATGTTGAAGGGGGCATGGGGAGCCTTTTGCTATGTTTTGGGCTCCCCCGGGCCATTTTAGACCCAGGAAAGTCCCCTTTAAAAAAAAAAATGAAAATAAGCCAAAGTGACAGTAAGGTTACTTCTTGTTTTGAAAAAGGCTTTTCTTGGCCCTAAAATAGCTTAGATGCAAAGGAAAAAAAAAGTAAAATCCTCCCAACAGCCCCTTTTCAGGAACAGTTTTTTGTTGGGAGGTTGTGCCCCCCAGGACTCCTAGGAGGCTACTACGGCCCCCTGGCCAGCCACAGTTGCCCACCCCTGCTGCTGACCTCTGCATCTGCCAAAGAAGGGGGTACCGGGAGTGAGGTAAACATGTCTCCTGCCTCCATGGGCCAGGTGGGGGTCCTGGCTGAGAGGATTGCCTGTTGGGCCTGGCAGATGAGACCCTGGGGGGGGGCGCTGGGTCCTGGATGGTTCTTCTAGCCCTCCCTGCCTGTCTTCTCTCCCTCCCATGGCTCAGGCAAAAGGGGGACCCCTATTTAAGAGCCCCCATCTGCCAGCAGGTTCCAGTGCTAGCAAGCAACTGCTTGCCTGCCTGCAAACGGAGGGTCATCTTGGCATGAGATATGCCCCCCAAACAGGGCCCACAGTCCCAGGGGATGGGATGCCCCGACTTTCTGTTGAGTGAGCACCGGTGCCCAGGGATGGAGGTAGGCAGGTGAGGGGGCAGTTGGGCAGGCAGCAGGACCAGGGTGTGAGCATCTTTTTTCGATAATAGTAATAGTGTTTATTTATAACACCCTTTACCCTTTTCTTTCCCAACCCCTGCAGCGACCTGCCCGCTTGGTACAAGTCGGCCCTCTTCAATGAGCTGTATTTCCTGGCAGACGGAGGGACGCTCTGGTTGGAGCTACTGCCCGAGGACGCCCCCTCCCTGGAGGCCTCCCAGGGCCTCTCCAGGCTGCTGCCAGTCCTGCGGGAATATGGGCGCTTTGCCTACCTGGAAGGTCTGTCCCTCCACCAGAGCCGACCACGAGGGGCACGAGGGTGGGAAGTGAGGCTTTGGCTGATTCAGGAGGGCTGAGGGGCTTCCCAAGGGTGGGAGTGTGGGGCTCTGCTGGCCCTCCACCACCTCCTCACCCTGCTCATGAGTGCAGCTTCTTGCCTTTCTTCCTTCTTTCCTTCCAGGGCAGGAGTACCGGATGTACAACACTTATGATGTGCACTTCTATGCCTCCTTTGCGCTCGCCATGCTCTGGCCCAAGCTAGAGCTCAGTCTCCAGTATGACATGGGTGGGTGAGCCCGCTTGTCAACCAAATCTGCCCCCCCATCCAGGGTCTGTCCTGCTTCTGCTGGGGTTAGGGCTGTGGGCCCTGTGGGTGTCCCCCTTCCCTGTTCTCTCGAGGCCCCATTCTCTTGGGGTGCTGAAGCCAGTTCTGAATTTTGAGAAGGCACAGTCCTGCCTCAGCTTCTCAGCCCTTTCCCCTGCCGGGGCATTGGAACTCCCCCCACACAATCAGGGATGCGTGCCAGGTGGTGTGTGAGGGGGGCCCATGGATGGAGCTGTTCTCAGCTGCCCCTCAGAGGTGGTGGCAGCTCTGCTGGGAGCCCCCCTCAAATGCAACCACTGACCACTGACTCCTTCTCCCTCCTCCAGCGGTGGCCGTGCTGAGCGAGGACACGCGCCGCCGGCTCTACCTGATGAACGGTCAAACAGCCCAGGTCAAGCTGCGCAACGTGGTGCCCCACGACATCGGGGAGCCAGGTGAGGTTCCCTGTGTCTGGGTCCCAGGCAGTCCCCTCTGTCAAGAGAGTGGGTCCGTGGAACCCCCTCCCCCAGGGCCCAGCCCCCAGGCGGCTCCTCCTGCCCCCCCACTGCACAAGTGGCCCTTTGCAGCTCACACGGTGCCATGATGCCAGAACTCTCAGATTACTTCTTCATTCCCACACACAGATTCCCACCTCTCCCATCGTCCTTTTCACAGCATGTCATCCATTCCTAAGGCTTCGTTGCGTAGCCATAATTTTCCTGGCAGAAGTACAAAGCATATATGTAAAGTATACAGTAGCAAAACTCAGCATCTTTCCTACAATACAGGAAGGCCCTAGACGTGTTCTATGCAAACAATGAAATGCGCGTGGAAAGTAATACAGAAACATTTAAGCACAGCGCATAGTAACACCATTAAACATCAACGGCGAGAGATAACTAGGCCTCCTTGATCCCATGGCCGGACATCACTGCTTATGGCAAAGGTAGACAAAGTGCAATTAATACCTCAGAGCATAAGAGTAACCAGTGCTAATCAGTCCTCAATCCGCACATACAATAAAGGCCATAAAGCCCATTGTACGCTGTAGCACAGCAGTGACATAGCATGGGACATCCGCACCTCGTGCAGCACGGCAGTAACTCTACATACGAACCTATACGGTTCTGCCTTCTAGAAGCAGAAATAAGATGTTTCCCCAGCGAGGCGTATTACACATAACACACAACCAACCGGTGCGTCAAAAGCAACGAGACCACAACCCACCTTCTTTCGTATCTAGCGTACTGTGGCAGTAGGCTCACTCTGCATTTCACGCCTTCAGCAATCCAGCAGATTACACACAAGGTTTAACATACGGTGACACGCAACACGGGGTGGGCATCCAGTGTTCCAGAAGGATCACTCATTACCACAGAGCAGTTTCTGCATCAGCCTGCAGTATCCAAAAGCGTCCAGTGGTCACGAAGCATTCATCGTCATGGCAGAATGACACTTTGAAACACGGCAGGGAGCAAAGCCGCGTGACGCACCCTTTTTCCACGTGGCCTTTGGCACCTCAGGTCACAGCCTTTCTTTTGGGCTCAGGGGACTGTTTGAACCTTTCCACAGCAGCCCTCCAGCTGCTGTAATTTTGGACTTGTGTCTCCCATTGTCCACCACCATCAGTCTTGGTGATGGAAAGTGTAGTCTAAGGGTTCTGGAGACCCTCAGCCTGGGGGTGGCCAGCAGAGCGGTTGTGTGGCCCCAATCCTGCCATTCCTGAGGAGGCATGCTTGAGAGACTCCCTCCAGGGTTTGGGGTTCATGGTCCCTGGGACTTGGCCTTCGGGGTGTGTGCACATGTATGTTCTCTGTGACGACAGCAATCAACGTGGGGAGTGGGGAGGCCCACACTGTGAGGGTGTGTGGCCTGGGGTCCCTGCCATGGCCCTGATTGTGCCCCCCTCACCAGACGACGAGCCCTGGCAGCGCGTCAATGCCTACCTGATCCATGACACGGCCGACTGGAAGGACCTCAACCTGAAGTTTGTGCTGCAGGTGTACCGCGACTACTACCTCATGGAGGACTTGGCCTACCTGAGGGACATGTGGCCCGTCTGCCAGGTAGCCCTCGTGGGTGTGGGAGGGGGAGACGGACAGCTCTCTGGTAGAGAGCCGGCACAGGGGCAGCGGCTTGGTCCCCCGGCACCCCCATTCCTGCCATTCCCTCCTCACAGGCTGTGATGGATTCGGAGCTAAAGTTTGACACGGATGGGGACGGCCTTATCGAGAACTCTGGCTTTGCTGACCAGACTTACGATGCCTGGGTGGTGACTGGGGCCAGGTAGGTGGGGATGGGGGACGGGGGGGCACAAAGTCTGGTGGGGCACTCCCTCTCGCTCAAGAGTGCCCTGCTGGGCAAGCAAGTGGACAGAGAGCCTGGGCAAGACCCTGGGATTAATTCTGCCTTCTCTGACCGCTCTTGTTGCAGCTCCTGGTGAGATGCACTTGGCCCTGGCGGTCAGAGCTGCAACCCTTCCTGGGTGGGGGGCGCTCCCGGCTGACTGACTGGCTGGCTTGTGAAGCTCACAAGCAAAGTTCCTGCGGAGTTTCTCACTCACCCACCAGTGTCAGGCCAAGCAGTTCCTCCCCGCAGCACACAGGCAGAGACCCCAGCAGTGCCAGTTGGGGGTCTGACTCCCGACAGAGGGCTGGCCACCCATCCCTTGGCCCAGATGGCCACCCTGAGGCTGAGATGCCAGCCACAGGGATAGAGGGAGCATCACAGCCACATGGCGGGTGCCGTGCGGGGATAGAGAACATTAAGAGGAGATCAGCCAGGGAGATCCCCAGGCTATGGGTCTGAATGGTGGGGCACATGCAAGAGGGTGTCCTTCCCTGGCCTCCCTCCACTTCCCCCACCCTGGGATGGCAGGGTGTGAAGCAGCCACAAAGCATAATGCAATTCCACCTGTTGTCCCTCTCAATTAGTAACTGAGACCATCCCCTTTCCCCCCTCCCAAGACCGAGTGGTTTTCTTGGAGCATCAGCAGCGTTCCTTCCTTGCTGATGGAGGTGGGCATCTCTCCACATAGATGGCATTGCTGGGAGGGCTGCCTTTAGCCAGAGTGCATCCCCCCCGCCCCCATGACCTGAGGAGCACTAGCTTTCCCCCCCCGCCCCACAAGTTCCCAGGGAGCCTGCTCTTCATGTTTTGGCTCCCCCACCAGCAGTCTCTGCTGCTGAACGGCCCATGGGGATTCCAAGGACGGCATGGCTTTATCCCAAAGTGAATGGCTTTGTTCAGAGCACATGTGTGCATGCATACACATGTGCTCATTACACATGAGGAAGCTCCAGGGAGGTGTTGATTTGCGGGTGTCCTGGGCTGCCTTTGGTGGCTTTGGCCAATAGGTGGTGTCCAGCTTCCAAAAAAGGGAGGGAGGGCAGGACCTTCCTGTGCCCTGGGGGGGGGATTCCCAGGCAGCCCACACCGTCCTCCTTTCCCTGTGCACCAGAAGGCGATTCCCAGGCGTCTTGGAAGACAGAGGAGACCGCCACTTTGGGGCACTGCGCCAGCTAGGTTGTTTAGGATTTGTGGTCCATCTGGCAAGTGACAGCCCCCCCACCTTTACAACACACACACCCAGCTTCTAGAGTGTGGCACAAGGATGACCAGGCTGTCTCTGGATGGTTGGATCCAGTGCTCCCCTTCCGGCTGTCCTGCCTGGACTGGGCCACCGCTGCAGCAGAGAGGGGCTTTCTCCACTCCCGGCCCCAAGAAGGAAGCTGGTCCACCACCTGAGCCTTCAGACCAAAACCAGGGCACCTGCTGGCTGTGGCCAGGGCCCCACCTGGCTCCACTGCCTGCTTTCCTGCCCTGAGAGGAGCTCTGCCCCATGGCTCAGGGAGGGGGTACCAGGACAGGCCAAGCACAGGGCGGGATGCCCTCCCCCGAGCCTTCCAGGACGTGCAAGCTTTCTTTGGAGGCATGGGGGCCAGCAGGGCCTGGGTGGTGGCTGCTGAGCCCCAGTCGTCTTCGTTTCTTCTCTGCATCCCTTTTGCGAAGGGTCTCCTGCAGCCCTGGGTCCCAGCCAGTGGCTCAGGAGGAGGGGGCGGCCTCTGCCTTTTGGGAAGGGGGCTTTCAGAATTCAGGTGGTGCTGGCGCTGCCACCTTCATGTGCGTTCTCCTCTTCCAGGCACATGGGTGGGCCTTCGTTTGCCACTTGGCACGGCTTCCTGTGGTTTCTGTCTCTGGCTGGGTTAAAGGGGGTGTGTGGATTAGGTTGGACAAGGTGGCTTTTTCCTGGGGTCCAGGCCAGGCGGCAGTCCCCACTGTTGTGAGGAAACGGTTCAGGATGAGCGGCAGTGACTCCCAGGGGCAACCACAGCACTTCCCTTCCTGGCCAAAAGATGGCATGAGGGTTGCTGAACCCAGTCAGAAACGACTTTTGGCCGTTGCAAGGAGCATGCTGGACCGACTGACCGCTGGGCCTCCTTGGCTTGGTCCCGGGTTCAGAGAGGGTGCTCATGTGTGTGGTTAAACTGGGACTGGGTAAAAAAAAATAGAGAAGTAAAGGGCCACTTTGATGGCATCAAGAACTTCAAGTCCCAGAGTTCCTTGCTTGCGGGCAGGAAGCGGGGGGCAGAGCAAAACACCTTCGGACAGCAGGGTTCTCTGAGCATCTGAGGCCCCCAGCCACAGTTTCAGCGCAGCATTGGACAGTGTCCTCCGTGTGTTAAGAGCACGAGTTCAATGCTGCCAAGAAACATTTCGGGGGAATGTTGCATCTGAAGTAAAACAGACAAACTTAAAGTGTGCTTTTGGCAGAAAGTATGAACTGCCTTCGCTTGTATCGTTGACATTTACGTGAAGCAGATGCAACTCTTTTTCAGTGAAATGTGCTGGTCCAAAGACTTTTTCCCCCTGTGCTTCTGGTGACCGTGGCAGGAGCTGGAAGGAGCGTGAGCAAGCGAGCATGCTTTTGTAAAGCACAGGCATTCTGCAGTGGGGCAAGAACAGCTCAGGCCCCCACCCCACCACGTCTCTTGAGTGTGATTTGCAAGGGGAGGTGGCTCTGGAGCTCTGACACTTGATTTTCCAGTGAAGGGGGCCAGAAAAATAAAAGGTTAATTGGCCTGATGTTATAACAAAAGACCAAAGCACTTTGCAGGTTTTTGGGGCTGTATGTTGGAATGAAAAAGATGGTGTAGCAGAGACTCTTCCGTGGCTGCTGATGGGATTACATGGGTGGGGTGCTGGTCTGGGAAGGGGGATTGTGTGGTGGCGATGCTCAGGCCCTCTTCTGTGCGTGTGCGCACGCCTCTTCCTTCTCTCGGGGGTCTTCTGCCACGGGGCTGTTGGGCAAGGCTTGCGCCAACCTCTTCCTCTCCTCCCCTCTTTCCCCTTTGCTTTGGCAGCGCCTACTGTGGTGGCCTTTGGCTGGCGGCCGTGTGCATGATGTGCCGCATGGCCGAGATCTTGGGTGAGGGGGAAGCCCTGCAGAAATACTCCTCCATCCTGACAACGGGCACAGCGGCCTTTGAGAGACTGCTCTGGAATGGTAGGTGCGGGTGGAGGGTTTCCTTCCAGGGGACCCCCGGTGCTCCTAGCCGGGGCCCAGCTGACCCTCTCTCCCTCTCTCCTCCCCCCCATGGCACTCCAGGGCGATACTACAACTACGACAGCAGCCGGGGCCCTTCCTCCAACAGCATCATGTCTGACCAGCTGGCCGGGCAGTGGTTCCTCCGGGCCTGCGGCCTGGGTGAAGGGAAGTACCAGGTGAGGAGGGGAAGGGGGACAAAGGAGCTCTCCCCTCTACCTGGGACCAGCCCGAGGGAGAGCCGGGAGGACTGCATTTCCTGTCTGGGCCCCCAAAGCCCCAGCGGCTCTGGCGGGAGGGGGTGGAGGTGCCTCCGGGCCTTCTGTGGGTCTTGTGAGGGAATCGCATCCCTGTCCCTCCTTCCCGCAGGGTGGGGGGTTTGTAGGCTGGGGTGTGGCCTGACTGCAAGGAGGCTGATCAGCGAACCCCCAATGTGGCCTCCTTCCCTCCCTCGCCTGCAGGTCTTCCCCCCGGAGCACGTGCAGAGTGCCCTGCGGACCATCTATGAGATGAACGTGCTGGGGTTCTCGGAGGGGACGATGGGGGCTGTGAACGGCATGCGCCCTGAAGGGGTGCCGGATACCTCCAGCGTCCAGTCGGACGAGGTCTGGGTGGGGGTGGTCTACTCCCTGGCGGCCACCATGATCCAGGAGGTGGGTGCTGGCCTGTGTTGGGAGGGGAGGGGAGGGGTGGATGAGAGGCAGCTGGAGGGAGCACTGATCCTATTTATTCCCCCCACCCGCCACCACAGGGCCTGGTCCAGGAGGGCTTCTGCACGGCTGAGGGCTGCTACCGGACGGTGTGGGAGCAGCTGGGGATGGCCTTCCAGACCCCCGAGGCCTACTGCCGGAGGAGGGTCTTCCGCTCGCTGGCATACATGCGCCCCCTCAGCATCTGGAGCATGCAGCTGGCCCTGGAGCGCCGGGGGACAGCGGTGGCGAAGGAGGCCCCCGGAGGAGCACCCGCCGGCCCTTGAGTGGACAGAGGGGGTGGGGAGAGCAAAGGAGGGGGAGGAGGCCCCCAGCCTCCCTCTCCAGCCACCCTCTCCAGCCACCGTGGGGGAGGGGGCCACCTTTGCTGGGGAGCATCCTGGGAGCCGCGCATTGCTCCTCCGTGGCCAGCTGGCCCAGGGCTACCTCTGACCTCACGGGGCGGGGAGGCAATGCCCTTCCTCCTCTGGTCCGGAGGCCTCACCAGTGGCATTGCTCTGGGGGGGGCTGCCTGTCACAGCTCCCCTTGCTCTCTGCAGGGCCCCCTCGCTGCACGTGTGTATGAAGGATCTTCGCCGTCCCCCCTTCTTCTTTGGGGTGGGGGCAGTGGCTGCCCCTCTGCTCCACCCCTCGCTGTTTGTGGGGGGGGAGTTGCCCTGCGCTTTGTCCAAGAAGCGGAGGGGGTGCAGCTTGGGTTTGAAGGGCACCTCCCCCATCAGCGCCCCCCCATTTTCTGCCCCTCCCCCAATTGAGTTGCACACAATCAAGCTGTACACAATCTGGATGGCACCAGAATTATTTTTAGATGCGGAGTAATTTTAATTTAAAATAAATGGTTCCTGCTGAGCTGCCGCTGTCTTGCTCTCCTTCATCGGGGGGGGGGGGAGGTGGTGCGTCTCCCGGTGGTTCCTGATGGGGGGCTGCCTTTGGAGGCGCTGAGCCCCCGCGCCCACCCCCCCAACGGAGGGAGGGGCAGAAGTGACCCTGGGCTTTCACGGGGAGGCCCCAAAACCCCTTCCACGCACCCCAAAAGCCAGAGGGCGGGGGGGCCAAGTCCGCCAAGGGGGGCCGTCCGCTGCCGCCCAGGCCGGAGGGCGTCCCCGGTCCCGGGGGTCTCCGGCCGCCGAGACAGGGCCCCGCCCTCCGCTGGCCAACGGCGGCCGCCCCCCGCCGCCGCCGCCGCCTCTGGCCGGGCCTCTGTGCCGCCAGGTCACCCCGGCCGGGTCACGGCGCCCCCTCCGGCCGAGGACGGGCGGCCGCTGGTTCCCGGCAGAGAGGCGGGGGGCGTCGCCGAGGCCGTTCCGGGAGCGAGGAGAACCTCCCGCCGTTTTGTTCCGGGCACGGAGCCGCCCGGGCGGCGGGGGAGGGGCCGGGGCTGCCCAGCTGTGCCCACGGGCGGCGGGGGGCCCTCGGAGCGCCCACGGGGCGAGGGGGAGTCCACGCGGGCCCCTCCTCGGGCCGGGACGGGGGGCCGGGGGGCGCTCTGGCGCGGGAGGGGGCGCGCCGGCCGCCCCGCGCCCCCACCCCGCCCTCCGGACGCGGGCCGGGCAGGCGCAGGGCGGGGCGGGAAGCCCGTCGCGGGACGGCGGGAGGGAAAGGCCCCGACTGCGAAGCTCCCCGCCCGGCGGCCCCCTTCCGAGAAGCGAGCCCGCGCCCTGCCCGGAACCGCTCTGGCCCAAGGGGGGGAGGCGGCGGCGGCGGCGCGGGCCGGGGTCAGCCCCACTGGCGCGCAGGGCGGCGGGGGAGGGGCGGCTCCTCAGGGGGGCCGCCGTCGGACCAGCGGGGGCCCGGGGGGCGCCCCTCCCTGGGAGCTCTGCCAGGACCCCGGCGTGCCTGGGCGCGTTCTGCCCCGCTCGGCGCGGCGTACCGGGAGGAGAGACGTCCCGCGCCGGCTCCGCCCGCCGTGATGCCGGGAGCCCGCGGGTCTTGCCGCTGGGGCGCCGGGCCGGGGCCGGGGTTCCGCGCGGACCCCGGAGCCCCGAGGCGCTTGCCTGGCCCCGGCGTGCGCGTCCGGCTGCCCTTCGACCGGCTGGGACCTTGGCGGGGCCACGAGCCCGTCCACGCTCGCCTCTTGGGACCCCGATCGAGGCCCCCCGAGAGGCCCCCCTCGCCCGGCGCCGGCGGGGGAGGCCTCCTTGGGCCAGGCCCTGCGCCCGCTGCCCCCCTCCCGCAGGATGTCTCGCCCGCCCCCGCCCCCCCACACGGGTTCAGCCTCAGCTGCTCCAGGGCGGGGGGGGCTCCCTGCAGCCTCCGCCTGGGCGTCCCTGGGAGACCTCGGGCGCGGCGGGGTTGGTCTCGGGGCCCTTCCGGGAGTTTTCCGGCTCCGATTCGCGGGGTGGGAGGCTTGGGGCAGAAGGGCTCCCCTCGCATTGTTGGCCTTTGCGGGCCCCCCCCCAGGGCCGAGCGTCGGGCGGGCGGGAGGGAGGGAGGGCGAGGGTCTTCTGTCGGCCACGGCGGACCCCTCCGAGGCGCCCTGCCCCCCGTGCCCGGGACGGTCCCTCCCTCCGCCCGGGCGGCCCCCGAGAACCGGCCAGGAGCCCAGCCGAGGCGGCCCGAGCGCTCTCCGGCTCCGGGCTGCCCGGTTCCTGGTGCCGCGGTCCGCTTCCGTCTCCCGCAGCCCCCAAAGGATTTGCCCTCCCCCTACAGGCCCCCGGGCCCTCCCCCGGCGGCGGTTCCTCCCCGGGAGAGCCACTCTGGGTTCTGCCGCCGGGCAGGGCCTTTGCAAGGGCAGCCCCTGAGGCCTGAGGACCCCCCCCGCCTCTGGGAAGTTCCACGGCCAAGGCCTCAGGGTCCCCGCCATTCTCAGAGGCTGAGAGGGGTGCTAATCTCCCCCCGCCCCGCCACCAGACAGGGCTGCTTCTTAAACTGCGCTCCTTACGGCTTCCCTGCTCTCGCAATCCACGGTGAGAACTGCGGACGGCGCTGGAGGAACCGCAGCAATTCCTCTACGGGAGCTTTTCCCCCGGCGTCACCCAAGCCCACACCCCCCCCAGCTGAGCGGGGAGTGAGTTGACCCCCCAAGGGTCTTCCAGAGTCTTGATCTGCCGCTGCCAGCTGCTCTCTGCCCCCGGGAGGGGGTGTGCGCAATGGTGTAGCAACAGGTTTTGCCACCCGTCCTGAAGCAGTCCCTCTCAGGGGAGGGAAGGCCTCTCCAAAATGTGGGTGAAGAAGGGGAAAAGAGAAGAAAAGGTTAAGAGGTGACATGATAGCCAAGTTTAAATATTTCAAAGGATGTCATCCGTAAGATGGAGCAAGCTTCTTTTTAGCTGCTGCAGAGACTAGGACACAGACCATTGGCTTCAAACCACTGGACCAGAGATTCCATCTAAACATTAGGAAGACTTTCCTGACAGCGAGATCAATTTGACACATCCACTGCCTCAGAGTGTAGTGGAATCTCTCTTTCTTTGGGAAGAGGTTTTTAAACAT
Source organism: Ctenosaura bakeri (assembly GCA_948474755.1). Lineage (NCBI taxonomy): Eukaryota > Metazoa > Chordata > Lepidosauria > Squamata > Iguanidae > Ctenosaura > Ctenosaura bakeri. Next base: position 131,371 of record CAOLHI010003689.1, on the reverse strand, counting down.
AAGCTGGATGGCCATCTGTCTGCAATGCTTCTGCTCCCCCGGGACAAATGCCGGATTCCGGGCAGCGGTTCCGTTTCCTCGCCCCCCCGGCCAGCGGAGCCGGGCGCGGCGCCAGGGCGGGCATCGGGTGCCAGCGCCGTGGGACGGGCCGTCCCCCCGCCCGCCTCGCGGGGCTGCCCGCTCTTGCGCCACCGCCAGCCCGGCGGGCGATAAAGGGCGGCCGGGGCCGGGGCTCGCTCAGTTGCCGCCGCCGCCGCCCCGATGCCGATGACGTCGCTCGCGGGGTCCCTCCGGGGGTCCGCCGCCCCTCTCCTCCCGCTCCTCCTCGCCGCCTCTCTCGCCGGGCCCGGCGCCCTGGCCGCGGAGGGAGCCGAGAAGCCGCCGACCAAGGTAGCCGGCGGGGAGGGGGGGTCTGGGCGGCGGTGCCCGGGCTTCCGGTAGCCCCCGGGGAGCGTGAAGAGCCTCCGGACCGCCCTGGGGTTCCCGGGGTCCTCGGCGCCTCTCTCTGCCCGGCAGCCCCTCGGGGAGCGCCGGTCGGGGAGGAGGGCCGCCGGGGTCCCCGCCGGGGCTCTGACCGCGACCCTCCCCCGTCTGTCTCCCCCCCCGCAGTGTCGCCTGGAGGGCTCGTGGGTGAACGAGCTGGGCTCGCGGATGGTCCTCTCGGCGACCAACGAGGAGGGCGGCTTCACGGGCACCTACCTGACCGGGGTGACGGCCTCCAACAACCCCATCAAGCTGTCCTCCCTGACCGGCGTCCAGCACGGCGGCGCCCAGCCCACCTTCGGCTTCGCCGTCCGCTGGAGCTTCTCAGGTGGGCGGCCGGGCGGGCGGGGCGGGCGGTCGGGCGGGGGCGGCGGGCGGAGAGGTCTCTGGGCCGGGGCGCGGGGGCGGGGCGGGCTGCCAGGGCGAGGGAAGGGCCGCGGCCCTCGGCCGAGGGTCGTTCCGCCGGGCCGGGACCCTCCTGCCCCGGCGGCCCCCTTCCCCGCCCCGATGCCGGCAGCCCCGTCGCCAACGGCTCCCGCCCGCCCTTCTGCCCCCCGCAGAGTCGACGACCGTCTTCACCGGGCAGTGCTTCGTCAACGCGAACGGCGAGGAGACCCTGCAGACCTCCTGGCTGCTTCGGGAGGCGGTGAAGTCCGAGGGCGACGACTGGAAGGCCACCCGGTGAGCCCGCGCAGGGGGAGGGCGAGGCGAGGGGAGGGGGCGGGCTGGGGGCGATCGAAGAGGTCTCCCCGCCCCCCGTCCTCGATCTCCACTGTGGCGCAAAACCAGCAGCTGACCCGGGCCGCCGGACAGCAGGGGCCGCCGCCCGCAAGGCCCCGCGCCCCCCCCGGCATGGGGCGCCCCCGCTCCCCTTGGAACGTACGCCGGCGGCGCTTCCGGAGACCCCGAAAGCCGCCCCTGAAGTCCGGGCAGGGCTGTAGGGGCGAGAGGGAGGGAGGGCGGCTCCGTGAAGGCGGGGGGGGGATCCCGTTCTGCGCCTTCGCTCTGGCGAGTGGGGGCGCCGGGGTCCGCACACACCCCTGCCCGCGAGGCGGAGGGCAGCGTCAGGCGGGCGCGCAGGTGGGCGGGCGCATCCCCCGCGACCCCCGCCTGAGGCCGCGCTCCCTCTCCGTGCTTCCGCAGGGTCGGCCAGAACACCTTCCTGCGCGTCCAGTGAGAGGACGGGCCGCTTGCCCTCCGCCGCCGCCCCCCCCTCCGGACCAGACCGACGCGGCTACCCGGGTGCCTCGGTGCCCCCTCCCCCTGGAAGAAGAAGCCCCCCGCCAGCCCCCCGGGCCTCCCTCGGGATCCTGAGGCGGAGGCTGGCTGGCATCCTCTCTCGGGAGGGCTGAGGGGCCGCGTTTCCCTGCGCGGCAGAGAGGCTGGAGCTCGTCGCCCCTTCCGTCGCCGGTGCGAACTCGGCAGCGCAATAAAGCTTCCCTGGTGCAACCGCTGCGTGTTTTCTCGTGCCTGTCTCCTGCCGCAATAGGCTCAAACCCCAGGAAAAGAGGTTCCCGCTAAGGCTCAGGGAGAGCAGCCTGGCAGAGGAACAGGCCACATTTTAGAGCCCTCTTTCAAAAGGACATCTTTCCCGTGAGCCCTGGTTGCGTATTCCTGCATGGCAGAATGAGGTATGCTACAGCGTGATGCAGCAGCTAAAAAGGCCAATGCGATCATATGCTGGGAATGAACGTTTCCCAGGGAGCTACAGCTTTTCAGGCAATTCTACCAAAACCACATCTGTTAGAGCAGACTCCTTTTCCCAGAGGAGCACAGAAAGCAAGCCCCAATCTTCAGGTTGCTTCCCTGAACTTACCTTGACTCAAAGATGAACAAGGCAAGCAGTTTCAGGTTAGAGGCTTAGAAAAATTTACTACTGGCTTTTCTGTTTTCCCGTGCATGGGGAGTCCACATCCTAAGCAGCTAATGAAAGGTTAGGTGGAAATAGCAGCTTCTTTCTTAACTCTCCTTCTTCTTGATGGGGTCACAAAGCCTGGCTGAGAGGAAGGGGAGGAAGAAGCAGCAAAAACGGAGGAGAGATTGAGAGTCTGAGAAAGGGGGGGGGTCTTTTGTAAGAGGGATGGCTGGGGAACTTCCTGGGGTCAGGTGGTCTGGCTACCTGGATGCAAAAGGCATTTATGACCCACGCATTTAAATGGAACAAGAGCAAAGGGTGAAACTTTAGGCAGGAAGGCAGAAGGCTTTGACGGCAGGAAACCCCCTGTGCCATCCATCTCAGGAGGACCCCAGCAAGGGCTGTGGCAGGCCAGGTCCTGGTAGAGGGGGTTCCTCTCCCGTCGCCATCTCAGGAATACCCCAGCAAGGGCTGTGGCAGGCCAGGTCCCGGTAGAGGGGGTTCCTCTCCCGCCACCATCTCAGGAAGACCCCAGCAAGGGCTGTGGCAGGCCAGGTCCCGGTAGAGGGGGTTCCTCTCCCACCACCATCTCAGGAAGACCCCAGCAAGGGCTGTGGCAGGCCAGGTCCTGGTAGAGGGGGTTCCTCTCCCGTCGCCATCTCAGGAAGACCCCAGCAAGGGCTGTGGCAGGCCAGGTCCTGGTAGAGGGGGTTCCTCTCCCGCCGCCATCTCAGGAATACCCCAGCAAGGGCTGTGGCAGGCCAGGTCCTGGTAGAGGGGGTTCCTCTCCCTCCGCCATCTCAGGAAGACCGCCGGGGTGGCAGGCCAGGTCGGTAGAGGTCCTCCCCCATTCAGGAAGACCAGCAAGGGCTGTGGCAGGCCAGGTCCGGGGTCCTGCCCATCTCAGGAAACCCCAGCAAGGGCTGTGCAGGCCAGGTCGGTAGAGGGGGTTCTCTCCCCCCCATCTCAGGAAACCCCAGCAAGGGCTGTGGCAGGCCAGGTCCGTAGGGTCCTCCCCCCCATCCAGGAAGACCCAGCAAGGGCTGTGCAGCAGGTCCGTGAGGGGGTTCCTTCCCCATTCAGGAAACCCCAGCAAGGGCTGTGAGGCCAGGTCCTGGTAGAGGGGGTCCTCTCCCTCCGCCATCTCAGGAAACCAGCAAGGGCTGTGGCAGGCAGGTCGGAGAGGTCCTCTCCCCCCCATCTCAGGAAGCCCAGCAAGGGCTGTGGCAGGCCAGGTCCGGTAGAGGGTTCCTCTCCCCCGCCTCTCCCCCAGCAAGGCTGTGGCAGGCCAGCCCGGTGAGGGGCCTCCCGCACATAGGAAGACCCCCAGGGCTTCAGGCCAGGCCCGGGGGGGGTCTTCCGCATAGGAAGACCCCAGCAGGGCTTGGCAGGCCAGGCCGGTGAGGGGCCCCTCCGCATGGAAACCCCAGCAAGGCTGTGGCAGGCCAGGCCGGTGAGGGGGTCCTCTCCCGCCCCATCTCAGGAAGACCCCAGCAAGGGCTGTGGCAGGCCAGGTCCGGTAGAGGGGGTTCCTCTCCCCCGCCATCTCAGGAATACCCCAGCAAGGGCTGTGGCAGGCCAGGTCCCGGTGAGGGGGTTCCTCTCCCCCCATCTCAGGAAGACCCCAGCAAGGGCTGTGGCAGGCCAGGTCCTGGTAGAGGGGGTTCCTCTCCCGCCCATCTCAGGAAGACCCCAGCAAGGGCTGTGGCAGGCCAGGTCCTGGTAGAGGGGGTTCCTCTCCCCCCCATCTCAGGAATACCCCAGCAAGGGCTGTGGCAGGCCAGGTCCCGGTAGATGGGGTTCCTCTCCCGCCACCATCTCAGGAAGACCCCAGCAAGGGCTGTGGCAGGCCAGGTCCTGGTAGAGGGGGTTCCTCTCCCCTGTCATCTCAGGGAGACCCCAGAAAGGGCAGTGGCAGGCCAGGTCCCGGTAGAGGGGGTTCCTCTCCCGCCACCATCTCAGGAAGACCCCAGCAAGGGCTGTGGCAGGCCAGGTCCCGGTAGAGGGGGTTCCTCTCCCGCCACCATCTCAGGAAGACCCCAGCAAGGGCTGTGGCAGGCCAGGTCCCGGTAGAGGGGGTTCCTCTCCCGCCACCATCTCAGGAAGACCCAAGCAAGGGCTGTGGCAGGCCAGGTCCTGGTAGAGGGGGTTCCTCTCCCTCCGCCATCTCAGGAAGACCCAAGCAAGGGCTGTGGCAGGTCAGGTCCTGGTAGAGGGGGTTCCTCTCCCGCCGCCATCTCAGGAATACCCCAGCAAGGGCTGTAGCAGACCAGGTCCTGGTAGAGGGGGTTCCTCTCCCTCCGCCATCTCAGGAATACCCCAGCAAGGACTGTGGCAGGCCAGGTCCCGGTAGAGGGGGTTCCTCTCCCGCCACCATCTCAGGAAGACCCCAGCAAGGGCTGTGGCAGGCCAGGTCCCGGTAGAGGGGGTTCCTCTCCCGCCACCATCTCAGGAAGACCCCAGCAAGGGCTGTGGCAGGCCAGGTCCTGGTAGAGGGGGTTCCTCTCCCCTGTCATCTCAGGGAGACCCCAGCAAGGGCAGTGGCAGGCCAGGTCGCGGTAGAAGGGGTTCCTCTCCCACCGCCGTCTCTGGAAGACCCCAGCAAGGGCAGTGGCAGGCCAGGTCCCGGTAGAGGGGCTGCCTCTTCTGCCGCCACCTTGGGCTAAGAAAGACTCTGGCAAGGGCAGTGGTGGGCCTGACTTGGGCAGAGGGGCTGCCTCCGCTTACTGAGTGACTGTGTCGTGAAGTGAAGCATGTCTAAAAAGTGTCTCACCAACACAAAAAGTGTGGAAAGCTGTGGCTTATATGTTGGATGAGCTTTGGATTACAGCACCTAGCTTTGGGGATTTTGGTTCCCAAGAAGGCTGGTTTCTTTTAAGGTCATTTTATTACATAATACTAAGGAATTGACTAAAAAATAATAGAGAACATGATATTAAGCCATTAATCAGTATACTGTTACTTCTCACCCCTTCGCCACATGAACCTCCTGCAACAATTTCATATCATACACTTTCCCAAGGTTTAGTGGGTGAGAGAGTCACTCTAGGTAAATAAGAGCATCACATGTGGAGGTAGAGCCTTACTTATTTTTTATTTATGATTTGTCTGCATCTATTTACAGTATGATATTGAAAAATATATAATATTCTTCCCTCCCTGTGTAATAAAAATGATCAAGGCAGACATATAATGATAAGAATATATCCATTCTTTCATTGCACTTTCATGGATAAAGTTAAGCCTAATTTTAATCTGACTTGCTTCTTGATGTTAAGAGCTACCCAAATATTTTCCTTATTAAATGGCCCTGTCTCAAACGCAAACTAGGGCTAACATATAGAAGGCTGGTTTTTTATTGACTAAAAAAGAAACAAAGCAACAACCAAACTAATAAAACAATACGCAAAACTACAAAGACAAATAACAAAGCGAAAAATACCTAACAAGACTATAAATGTCTTTCAAAACTACCATTAACAATAAACAACAACAAAAACCACTACAAATAGCTAAAAATTGGTTCCTGCCCTTCTTGCACATAACTGCTAGTAAATACTTAAACTTAACTATTTGATCATTACTCATAATCTAGCTTAACATTGTCATTAATAATCCTTCTTATCTTCTCCTAATACTCAGCAGATAAATTTACCTAATTAATAAAGAAAATAGAATAAAAATCATACCCGATTATTACCATAGTTGTATTACTGTCAGTTGAACTACTAAGCATTAATATGCCACCATAATGTAAATATTAACTTCATCACATTTAAACTATAAATACCAAAAAAGCAATAATAATTGTAGTGATAATTAATTTTTATAAATCATTAATAAATCTTGATTGTTACTCCAACTTATATTAGGAGTATTAAAAATCTAAAATAGCAGCAAAAGTAGAATCACCATTCTTCTGTTTTCTGCCGAGTTCACAAACAAAGCGGCACTCACCTGTTACAAGAACGCCCTGCTTCAGTTTCTGATTCTGGAAAGTCTGAAAAAGGTCTTTAAACCTTCCTGAGATCCCTCCTTGGTCCCCGGTCCTTCAAAGTGTCCCCTTACTGGTTAATTTGAGCAGACGACTAATTATTATGATTTGGAGCTGCTTATAGGCCTGTTCCTCTCTCCCGCCTTCTGATTTTGTTTCCTCTATTGGATCATTTAAACTCCGATATGTCTAGAATGTGCGATAGGCTGCTTCTCTCTCTTTCAGCTGAGCTTTGCAGTTTTGGGAGGGGCAAAGTAGACGCTGCTGTCTTCTCATCCTCCTGCTTCCCAGGTTTACTGTCAGACACGACCTAGAACCTCCCATGATTGCACTTTGTAGAGCCACCACGTTTTTCCTCTCCTGTAGAAAAAGAAAACTCCCCTCAGGCACAGCACCGGGCAGCCCATACGGCCAACCATATCCTCATCCCACACAGATCTCCGTACCCTCAGGCCTCATTCCAGCGTCTATCCTAGGGGCTTTTTCATGGATCCCGCTGGACTCCCTGGCTAGACAGTTTGTGGACGCTCCGATGTGTGGCCTGGAGCAGGGGCCGGGTGCATGTACCTCCGGCGTTGATATGGCGTTGATGGGCCGCTACTAACTTCTCACGTACCTGTTTGCTAAAATGGGCCGGGGGGACAGGTGTGCATGAGCTGGATCAATAATGTGCACACTCCGAACGTTTTCAGAAATCCTGAGAAAAATATGGAGCCAGAAACTGAAAGAGGGCAGTGTGCTGAGTGTAGAGAAGAGTCACATTTGGTTTTAAAATGAGCACTTGCGTGAGGAAAAACAAAAGCAAACAAAAATATTGTTGCAGAAATGGAACACGTCCCATCTCCCTGCCACTCATTATTTGGGCTGGAGGGCGAGGAAACACAGACCAACCAGTGGAGTTCAAAACTGCACCATTTTGCCCCCGCCCCACCCAGGGAAGGGGTGCAACATGCTGTTATTTCCACTTCAGAGCTTTGAAATGCATACAAAATCATGTTGCTGAAAGAAAGCCATCCAGATTATTCTTGAAGACACATCCTGAGTAAAGGAGATGGCCTCGCAGCATGTGGTGCTCACGGAGACCTATTCCTACCCGTCTTCTGCAGACAGGGCATCCCTCCTATTCCAAAACCCATTCTGAGCAGAACAAAATGCCTCCTGCTTGTGAAATAAAAGGACTGCTGTCAGAATTGGAAAGCCTGTGATCAACTGGAAATCAACTCATTCTGTCAAAGATGGAGGGACAAGCACAGAGAGGGTCACACAATGCCCCAAAATACATACTTGTGCAAATGGGGGAGAATAGCTGTTTTCCTGTATTAAATAATCTCTCCAATGGCAGTGAAGAAAGCTTCCTGTTTTAAATATTTCCAGTATTAAATAATTTCTCCCATGGCAGTGAAGAAAGCTGTTTGTCTTGCTCACAGATGGTAGTGAAGGCGGGGTCACACTTTACTCCACATTGCAAGTTTGTGCAGCAACGAGAACAGAAACTGAGATGGTTCCCATTTGTAAGCAGGGCTGCCATTTCAATGGTGAAACATCCAGGGGCTTGGAAATCAAGGGAGTTTGGATGGTCATTCCCTGACCCTCCCTGGATTGGGTGGCCGTACAAGGTTCGAAGTGCGAGATGCTGGGAGGCGAGAATCAAGCCAGTTCTGGTCTTTGAGGATGCAGTTTATTAAGCAAAGAAGTGAAAAGAAAAACGAAAGGCACACAAGCATACCTACACTCTCACTCTGTCGGAAAGGCAAAGCAGGCGACAGAGCAGCGTTCCCTTTGTTCCCACCGATTATATAGGCTTTTTGTACGCGAGTGGCAAAACAGGCTGCCCATCCATCAATCCACCGTGCTGAAACGGGCAGGAGGGGGACTATCCCACCTCGAATGCCAATCACTGAGGCACCCATGGGCCAGGTGCGCGATAGGCTCGTGGCCAAGTCTCATTACCTTCCTGAGATGGCAGGGGACAGTCCCTAATCAGGCTTCACGCTCCCCTCCCCGTACTGGATGGCGCTGGGAGTGAAGTACCCCTCATTAACATTCCTTGACTATCCTCCCAGGTCTGCACCATACAAGGCAGCCTGACCTAGCAACACAATAGCATGAGCTAACCCCCCAAATACTCTCCTTAGTGTGAAGGCCAGCTGAACTAAAATGTGTGAGTGAACAACGCAAGGCCTGCCCAGAGGGCCTCAGGCCCAACAGTCTTGCAGAGGGGTCGCACTTCACCCCAGAACAAAAACATTTCCGTGAAAAACGTCCACTCTTTGGGGAACACACAAATGGACCTCCTTTGTGCAGGAATAGGCCCCGGGGGGGGGAAGAACACACAGCCCAGAGAGATACAACGTCCAGGGGAGAGCCGGGGACCTGGGGGCCCATTCGCCTGACACGGCAGGGAGAGGGAATCCTCCTCACTCACAGACATTCATGGGTTGAGATGGAGGGTGGAGCAACTGGTTCCATCAGTGGCAGTCAAGACTGGCCCCATCTGTAAGACACACTCCTAGGGGAGGAGAAAATGGTCCTGCCTCTTCTTCTTCTTGTCTTCCCCGCGCCTCGCAGCTGTGAAGCTCAGATACTGTTGCACGCTGTTGAAGAGCGAAGGACCTTCCCCGCTCCAACTCCTCACCGCCTGGAAACCTAACCCTCTCTATTAGGGGTGCTGAGACCAGCTCTGAGAGGTATGACACCCCATCCCACCCCAAAAAACAAGTTAGTGCAAGAAAATGGCCTCCACTTGTCACACTCAGCACCACTGTGCCCTTGGGGAAGCCTTGACAGATTCAGAACCCATTCCTAGTGGTCGGGGGTCCCAAGACAAGTTCAGAGAGGGGTCACATCCAACCCCCAAAACAATTTTTTGTGCAACAAAGACAGCCACCCTTTGAGGGGATTTGGGGTTCAGAAAGGTGACTCTAATGGAAATCCTTGGTTCGTGGGGGTCCTCAGGGAATTCCCAGAAACCTTGGAATCTAGGGAGGACCAGGAGTGGGGGCCCCAAATGGCCCCCAAATTTTTCCAAGGGGAACCCCAAAATCAGAGAGACCAGACTAAAAATGTACCCCAACAATGGTTGATACCCCAAAATCAGAGAGACCAAGTTAAAAGTATTCCCCCAAAATGGGGGTACCCCAAAATCAGGGAGACAAAACTAAAAGCACATCACAAAAATGGAAGGGCACCCCAAAAACAAGGAGGCAGGACTAAGGGGGGAAAAGGAGTGGGGCACCTGTCACTTTTAGTTTGACAAGAAGCACACCTCTTATACTGCTATAATGGAATAAGCTACTGCCTCAAGGGAGTGTGAGGGAGCCCCCTTCTTCGGGTGGCCACCTGCCCAAGGGAGTGCGCTGGTGGTGTCTTCCTGCATGAACTTGACCTCTTAATACCACAAAATAATTACAATTTAATCGGCATCACTGAAATCTGGTGGGATGAGTCTCATGATTGGAATGTAGGAATAGGGCGGTATGACCTATTTTGCAGAAGTAGCCCAAACAAGAAAGGAGGACCAGTGTCACAGGATTGGTATTCTGGGGCTGAGAGTGTGACATACCCAAGGTCACCCAGTGAGTTTGCACGGCCAAGCAGGAAATCAAACCCTCATTTCAAGGCTCAGAGTCCACAGCCCAAACCACTATGCCACACTGGCTCTCTTACAAACATGAGATTTCCCAAAAATGCAAAGTGTGAACATTGCCGGAAGGTTTGCCAATACTGAAGGTTTCTGCAGTTCCCCCACCCCCGCCACCAGCACTTCTTCCCTTTCCTTCCCCGCAGAGCTTCCTCCTTGCAGTTCCCTGCTTTGCCCCCACAGATTCAGCCTCCTGCAGAGAAACACCAGCCAACTTAAACCTCCTGATTTTCAGTCCATAAAAACTGCCACCCCTTCCTTTTCTACCTTTACTGTGCCACCCAGTGACTCTCTTGCCTTGGGTTGTTGTGGATTTTTGGGGCTATGAGGCCGTGTTGTAGTAGTATTTGCTGCTGACGTTTCGCCTGCATCTGTGGCTGGCATCTTCAGAGGATGTGGAGACCTGGAGGTGGAATGGAGGATATAGACTTGTGTGATCCCCGTTTGGGAGGGATTTGCATTTGTGATGCATTTAGTGGTGCAGCTGGCCTGTGAGATAGCCCATTGTTGAGTGGACTAGCCCCCAGGGTTGCATTGATTTGGCCAAGTTTTTGTCCACACAATTACAAATCCATATTGGATGAACCTCCCACTACATCAAATATTCAGCTCACTTTATAGAAAAAACCAGCAACCTCCAACTCAAACCCAGAGACAAACTTGATTAGCTTTGACGTGGTCTCCCCGTTCACCAAAGACACCATTGCACTCATCAACTGGATTTTTCCTCAAGACATCACAGTAGTTTCAACATTGCCTCACCACGAGCTACTTCCAGTGGGACAATGAGTTCTACAAGCAGAGCGATGGGGTAGCCATGGGAAGCCCACTTAGCCCCATGATAGCAAATTTTGACATGGAACACTTTCAAACGCAAGCCCTGGAAATAGCACCACAAAAGCCACTATATGGTTCCGTTATGTGGCTGACACCTTCACCATTTGGAGCCACAGGGAAGAGTTTCTGGACCATGTTTCTGGACCATCTGAACAACCTCTGCCCAAACATCCAATTTACCACGGAAAAGGAAAATGAAGGAAGATTACCATTTCTGGATGTCCTGGTCATCCGCAAACCTAACCAACAATTGGGCCACACAGTTTACAGAAAACCTACACACACTGACAGGTATCTACACAAAAACTCCAACCATCACCCAGGACAAAAAATGAGTACAATAAAAACTCTGGTAGGCCACACAAAAAGAATCTGTGAGCCCCACCTCCTGAAACATGAACTGAATCATCTAAACTGGGCTCTACAGGCCAACAGTTACTCCAGTTCAGACATCAGAAGAGCCTCAAGACCTGGGAAAAAACCACAGAAGTGAAGATAAGCAGCCAACCAGAGGAAATGTGTTTTTACATCAAAAGAGTCACTGACCGAATAGGGAAGCTGATGAAGAAACATAGCCTCCTAACAGTCTAGAGGCCGACCAAGAAAATCCAACAAATGCTACGTTCAGCAAAGGACAAGAGGGATCCTCTAACTTCTGCAGGAGTTTACCACAGACCTTGCAGCTGTGGGCAGGTCTACATAGGGACTACAAAACCCAGTGTCCAAGCACAAATCAAAGAACACAAAAGACACTGCAAACTGAGCCAGGCAGAAAAATCATCAGCAGCAGAACACGTTATAAAACAAGCTGGACACAGAACGCTATTTGAAAGCACAGAAGTTGTGGACCATTCAGACTATTACTACGTCAGACTACACAGAGAGGCCACTGAAGTCCATAAACACATGGACCATTTCAACAGGAAAGGAGAAACTCGGAAAGTAAACAAAAGTTGGCTACGGGCGCTGAAAAACGCTAAAATCAAGACTCAAAAATATGCCAATGAACACCACCCAGATTCAGGAGGTCTGTCTACAGGAAACAATACAATGGATTGCTAAGGAGTACTTAAATGCACACACAACTGTTATGTACATCGCCTGACTAACAGCACAACCCTGGGGGCTAGTCCACTCAACAATGGGCTATCTCACAGGCCAGCTGCACCACTAATGCATCACAAATGCAAATCCCTCCCAAATGGGGACCACACAAGTATATATCCTCCATTCCACCTCCAGGTCTCCACATATGCCGGCCACAGATGCAGGCGAAACATCAGCAGCAAATATTACTAGAACACAGCCTCATAGTCTTGAAAACCCACAACAACTCTCTTGTTCTCTTTTCCCCAACAGGCACACTCCAGACTAGGATCCCAGATTTGAGACTGGACTCGTAATTTGTTGATGGACCAAACCCAAAGGGTGATCACGAATGGCTGCTTTTCATCGTGCGGAGAAGTGCCTAATGGGGTGCCAGAGGGTTCTGTCCTGGGCTGGGTGCTGTTCAACATTTTTATCAATGACTTGGATGAAGGAATAGAGGGCATGCTCATAAAATTTGTGGATGACACCCAATTGGGAGGGGTTGCTAATACTGCAGAGGACGGGATCAGAATTCAAAATAACCTTGACAGATTGGAGAGCTGGACCAAAGCTAACAAATGAATTTCAACAGAGAGAAATGTAAGGCCTTGCACTTAGGCAGAAAAAAAAAGAAAAAAAAGAAATGCACAAATACAGGATAAGAGACACCTGGCTGGATAACAGTACGTGTGAAAGGGATCTAGGAATCTTGGTAGATCACAAGCTGAACATGAGTCAGCAGTGTGATGCAGCAGCCAAGAAAGCCAACTTGATTGCATCAATAGGGGTATGGTGTCTAGATCAAGGGAGGTGATGGTACCACTCTATTCTGCATGCCTCATTTGGAATCCTGTGTCCAGTTCTGGGCACCTCAATTCAAGAAGGATGTTGACAAGCTGGAGCGTGTCCAGAGGAGGTTGACAAAAATGGTGAAGGGTCTGGGAGCCATGAACCCCTATAAGCAGCAGCTTAGGGAGCTGGGTATGTTTACAGAAGAGAAGGTTAAGAGGGGACATGATAGCCATGTTTAAATATTTGAAGGGATGTCATGTTGAGGATGGAGCAGGCTTGTTTTCTGCTGCTCCAGAGACTAGGACAAGGAGCAATGGATTCAAGAAGCCGGAAATGAGATTCCACCTGAACCTCAGGAAAAACTTCCTGATAGTCAGAGCTGTCCAGCAGTGGTATATGCTGCCTGGGAATGTGGTGGAGTCTCTTCCTTCTTTGGAGGTTTTTAAGCAGAGGCTGGGTGGCCATCTGTTGGGAGGCTCTGATGTGGGTTCCCGCATGGCAGAAGGGGATCCAACCGGATGGCCCCTGTGTCTCTTCCAACTTTATGATTCCATGATGGAATGGGGTTGGACTGGAGGGCCTTTTGGGGTCTTTTCCGATCCTCTGATTGTATGGTTCTGGGGTGGTACCACATCACAACTCCCCACCACTATCTTCAGTAGATGGCTTGTTTCACTAGAATTGCAGACACGGGGCGGGGGGCACACAGTTGTTCCCACAGCGCTGATATTCATGGGGGAAACGGGTGTGGGAGGAGCGCGCACGAAGGAGAGCCACACCATTTGACCGCTTTTGTTTCATGGGTTGCCAACTGTCCTGTCATAGAATCATAGAAATGTAGAGTTGGAAGAGACCACACAGGCCATCCAGTCCAACCCCCTGCCATGCAGGAACACCCTCAAGGCACTCCCGACAGATGGCCATCCAGCCTCCGCTTAAAAACCTCCAAGGAAGGAGGAGACTCCACTACACTCCGAGGCAGCAGATTCCACGGCCGGACAGCCCTGACTGTCAGGAAGTTCTTCCTGAGGTTCAGGTGGGATCTCCTTTCCTGCAGCTTGAATCCACTGCTCCTTGTCCTGGTCTCTGGAGCAGCAGAAAACAAGCCCTCTCCTTCCTCTACGTGGCATCCCTTCAAATATTTAAACATGGCTCTCATGTCCCCTCTCAACCTTCTCTTCTGCAGACTAAACATACCCAGCTCTCTAAGTCTCTCCTCATAGGGCTTCATGGCTTCCAGGCCTCTCACCATTTGGTTGCCCTCCTCTGGACTTGCTCCAGCTTGTCAATATCCTTCTTGAATTGGGGTGCCCAGAACTGGACACAGTATTCAAGATGGGGTCTCACCAAAGCAGAGTAGAGTGGTACCAGTACCTCCCTTGATCTAGACACCATACTCCTATTGATGCAGCTGAGAATTGCATTGGCTTTCTTGGCTGCTGCATCACACTGCTGACTCATGTTCAGCTTGTGGTCTATGAAGACTCCTAGACCCCTTTCACACGTACTGCTATCCAGCCCCGTGTCCCCCACCCTATATTTCTGTATTCCATTATTTCTGCCTAAGTGTAGGACCTTACACTTCTCTCTGTTGAATTTCATTTTGTTCGCCTTGGCCCAGCTCTCCAATCTATCCAGGTCATTCTGAATTTTGATCCTGTCCTCTGGCGTATTAGCAACCCTTCCCAATTTGGTGTCATCTGCAAATTTGATGAGCATGCCCTCTATTCCTTCATCCAAGTCGTTGATAAAAATATTGAACAGCACTGGGCCTAGGACAGAACCCTGTGGCACCCCCAGGAGTCCCTTCTCTCCAGGATGAGAAGCAGCCATTCGTGATCACCCTTTGGGTTTGGTCGGTCAACCAATTACAAATCCAACTAACAGTAGCCCCGTCCAGTCCACATTTTACCAGCTTCTTTGCAAGAGTGTCATGGGGGACTTTGTTGAAGGCCTTCCTGAAATCGAGATATGCTACATCCACAGCATTCCCTTCGTCTATCAAGCTAGTGACTCTATCATAAAAAGAGATAAGATTAGTCTGGCATGACTTATTTTTGAGAAATCCATGTTGACTCCTCGTGATTACCGCGTTGCTTTCTAAGTGATTAGAAACTGACTGCTTAATGATCTGCTCCAGGATCTTTCCGGGCACTGATGTCAGGCTGACTGGGCGATAATTGTTTGGGTCCTCTTTTTTTCCCTTCTTGGAGATGGGGACAACATCTGCCCTCTTCCAGTCTGCTGGGACTTCTCCTGTCCTCCTGTCGGTGGGTTCGCCCTCCTGCCCCCCCACCCGCTCCTGGCGCAAAGAATATCGCAGCAAGCAAAGGAACTTGCCGTCCCCGCGAGAGGAGCCTGCGCCCCCTCCCTGGCACTGACCCTGTCCATGTCCCACAGCGGGTGGGTGAAGCCTGCCCTGCTGTACCTTTTGCTAAAACTTTACACTTGACAGGTGGGGGGGCTCTGTGCTTGCCCCCCGGGTGCAGAACCAGCCCTTTGTGGACGGGAGCTCGGTCGGGGTGGGGCGCAGGAGGCTGCGCTGGGGAAGGAGGCTTCTTAGCGCGGGGAAGCCGAAGATGAAAGCGGCGGGGCGGGGGGGGGAGGCGAAGCCCGTAAACAACGCCGGGAAGTGATGAGGCAACGCCGGGGTTTCCTCTTCGGGCCGCGGCGTCCGGCGGAGAGGCGATGGGTCAATCCTGCGGTTGCAACATCCTGCCAGAACCGCAGCCCGGAGACAAGAGGCAATCGGGTCCCCGAGGGTGGTGGTGGGGAGACTCGTTACCCAAAAAGTGGCATCAAAGGACGTGGGCAAATCTGGTGGAGAGATTACTCAACTGGGGGCAGGGGGGAAGTAAAGCGGGGAGGGTCCGTGCGCCACCAAATCTGGGGCATCCAAGAGAAAGGGGGCGTCCTGGCCCCCCGCCTGCCTGCCTCTCTGCCTGGGGGCAGCTTGAGGGTTTGGGGCGGGCGGGGGTCGAGTTCTGCCCGGGCCAAAGCCCCGCAGGGCTTCCCCGGGGCGGGGCCAGGCTAGCAAAGGGCTTCGCCCTTCCTCCCGACGGGTCGCCGCCTGGCCCCGGGCGCAAACCGGGCTGCTCGGGGCTTCTGCCCACCCGGCCGAGCCGGAAGGTCCCCAGGAGGAGGGGCTGCCTGGGACCCCAGCTCGGCCCTGACTGGCTCATGGGGCGGCGGCGGCGGCAGCCGGGGGGTCAGCCTAGACGGGCTCCGCCGGACATCCCGCGGGGGGACCCGATGCCTCCCTGGGCAGGCACGTAGTGAGACCCCCGCCGTCTTGC
This sequence comes from Ctenosaura bakeri, assembly GCA_948474755.1. NCBI lineage: Eukaryota > Metazoa > Chordata > Lepidosauria > Squamata > Iguanidae > Ctenosaura > Ctenosaura bakeri. The sequence continues at coordinate 115,385 of CAOLHI010003689.1, read as the reverse complement.
GCGAATGGGCGCTTACACGAAGCCTCCCGAAGGAGCAACCCGGCTTTTTCAGGGGATGTCGCGCCCTCCCCGCCGCCGCCTCCGCGGGTGCCGTTGCGCGGGACGCGCCCGGAGCTCGCGCGGGAGGGAGGAGCGCCGTAGCCCCGGTGGGCGCCCCGGCGCTGGGGGAAGGACTCTGGGCGCGGAAGGGCTCCGCGCTGGCCGGTCCAGGGGCGGTGGCGGAGGGCGCCCTCCAGACGCCCCCGGACTGCAAATCCTATCAGCCCCAGGCTGCCAGGCCAGCCAGCGGCGAGAGACCCTGGCCAAGGTCTGGATCTCGCCCCCCCTCGGAACTGCCCCGGTTGTCCCTGGTCACACCCCCCCCGCCCCTTTCAAAACTTCTCCCCTCCCTTAAGAAGGGTTCGGCCTCGGAAGACGGGGGGGAGGTCGGGGAAAGGCCAAGGAAAGTGAAAGAGGCCGCGCTGCCCGGGGGGGTGGCTGGCTGGGCGGGGGGGGTCCCAGGGCCGCTCCCGCTCTCGGGTCAGCCGAAGCCCAGGAAAACAGCGAAAGCGAAAGCAGGCGCGGCGGGTCCCCTTCGGGGAACGCGGGGCGCTTCCGAGAACGGGTGCCGCGAGGGCTATAAAGGAGCGCCAGGGCCGCCCGCCTCCCAGCGCCCGACCGCCGCCGCCGCCGCCGCCGCGCCTCGGGGATGTGGGCCAAACGGGTGGCCGGGCCAGCCGCCGCCCTCCTCTGCGCCGCCGGCGCCGCCGCCTGTTACGCCGCCGCCGCGCCCCGCGAAGGGTGGCCGGGGCGGCTGCCGGTCGTGAAGGCGGCGGCGGCGGCGGCGGCGAAGGAGAGGAAGGCGAGGAAGGTGCGGGCCCGGGCAGGGCGAGGGAGGGAGGCAGGGAGGCGGGAGGAAGGGGCCCCCGGGGGACGAGCGGTGGGGGCGCCATCCCGGTCCGAGGCAGGGGCCCTCCCGGCGGGGGGTCTCAAAAGCCCAGCCGGCCTTGGGGTGAAGCGCGGTCTGCGGGGGGTTCCTGCTCCCCCGCCCCTCCTCCCCGGGGAGAGCGACGCCAAGACCGGGCGCCGCGCGGAGCCCCCGGACCGAGAGGGAGGCGAGCCGGCCCGGCGGCCTCAGGGACTCTCTTGCCGGCGGGGAGGGGGCGCCCTCCGCTTCTTTCGCCTTCGCGGGGGGGGCAGGAGGGGGGTTCTGTGGCGGGCGGGCTTTCCCCGAGGCGGAGGACCCCCGCCCCGAGACGGACGGCTCGCCGAGAGCGCGGAGGCGGGAGGGGGGCTGCCGGATTCCTCCCCCCGGCGTAAACTTTGCCGAGCCCGCCACCCACCGAAGGCGAGGCCTCCCCCTAACCTGAGCCCCGCCTGCCGCCCCCCCACCTGGGAGCCGATGTTCCTTCCGCGTTGCGACAACTGCTTTTTAAGGCCCCTGGATAGGGACGGGGGGGCCTTGAGAAGCCGGCGCTCCAGCCGCGGAAGAAGTGCCGCGTCCGAAGGAGGCGGCGGGAGGGGAGACGGCTGAGCCCCCCCCTCTCCTCTCCTCTCCTCCCCTCTCCCCCGCGCCCCCCTCAGGCCTCGCTGGCCGGCAAGTGGCAGAACGACCTGGGCTCCGAGATGGAACTGCAGCCCCCCGACGCGACGGGGCTCTTCCGCGGCACCTACCTGACCAAGGTCTCCGCGGCGGAGAAGCCCCCCGGATCTCGCCCCTGCTCGGCCTCCAGAACGTCGCCGCCGGCCCGGAGGCCGAGCAGCAGCCCACCTTCGGCTTCACCGTCGGCTGGACCTTCTCAGGTGGGCGCCCGGGGCGGGCGGGCGGGCAGGCGGGGGTGAGTCTGTGGAGCCTCTCGGGGCAGAGCACGAGCCGCCTGCCCGGTTGGGCCGGAGGAAAGCCCGGAAAGGGTGGGGGCTCCGGTGGCCCCCGCCCGGCCCCTTCCCCGGCCCCCCCTCCCCGTCTCCCGCGTGACCCCCTTCTTCCCGCCCCCCCCCGGCAGACTCCGTGGCCGTCTTCGCGGGACAGCTCTTCGTGGACGCCGCCGGCGAGGAGACCCTGGAGACCTCCTGGCTGCTGCGGGAGAAGGCGGACTCCCCCGAGGAGGACTGGAGCGCCACCCGGTCAGCCTTCCCGGGGGGGGAGCGGGGAGGGGGGAGAGGGCGCCCCTGCCCCGGAGGAGGGCCGCTTCTCCCGGGGCAGCCTCCGCCGGGCCTTGCACGGGCGGGGGGAGGAGGGGCGCTGACGGGCGGCTCCCCGCTCTCTTGCAGGGTCGGCCGGAACGTCTTCAAGCGCGTCCAGTAGCCGGAGCCGGTTCCCCCCGGGCGGAGGAGGCGCTCGAGGGCCGGCCTGGCTTCGCTTCGCTCGGCTTCTGCGGGGAGAGGCGGCCGCCGCGTCGGACTTGGCCAGGGAAGCCACGGAAGGGTGGCCCCTGCCCCCCCGCCCCCCTCGCCGCCCAGAACACCGGGGCCCCCCCTCGCGCTCTGGCCGCGTCCCCGCGGGGCTCCCATCGCAGCGCGCGCGCGTGTGCGGGGCTGCCAATTCCCAGGGAGAAGGACCCTCCCCGTCCTGCAGCCTCCTAGCCCGCCCCCGCCGGGAAGAGCCCGCCCGCTGCCCCCGAAGCGGCCCTCCTGGACCGGGCCACGGCTGCCTCCCAGGGCTGCTGCCAGCCGGCTTCCTCGGTCCGAAAACGCCCGTCCGCATTAAAGGTCTATTCTGAGCACGAGTGGGGTCTCTGCTTTTGCGGACGCGTCGGGGGGGGGGCTGCGGAGGGCCTGGAAAAGGAGCCCCCCGCGGGCGGCGGAGGGGGAGCGGCCCAGGGGGCCTCGCGGGGAAAGGGGAGGGGAGGCGGGGGGAGGCGAGCGGGGTCCTGGGGAGCACCGGGGGAACCCCTTCCCGCAAAATCGCCCGGCGGGGGGAGAGGGGGCGGGTGGCCTCCAGGCCGCCTCTGCCATTCTGTGCGTTGGTAGACAGACACTTTATTTCGGTCATTGACCAATCAAATAAATACAGTCATAAAAACTGGTAACAAAACAGACAAGAGAGATAACTTCTGATAACTCCTATCAACTACTGTTAACGGTTTGAGGGTGTATCTTGCACATAATACAAAAAAAAATCACTACTCTAAGTATGACGGTTTGTTCCCGGTTATCCAACAGATAACACAAATAGAAAACATGGGAATGTCCTGGGAATTGGGTCAGTAGGGGAGAAATCAGATGTGGGCGAATATCCCTGTAAAACTGACAGTACAAGAATACGTGAGCTATAGTTTCTATAGCATCAGAGTTACAAGGGCAAAATCAGATCTCGTAGGGAATTTTCCCATATTTCTCTTCCAGTACCACTGTGGGAGAACATTGAATCTAGCCAATGATAAAGCTCTCCTAAATAGGGATACAGTAGCAGAGTATAAGTATGTGGCCGGTTTAGAAATCATCATTTGCCTGTTGGCGAATGTGTCCTTAGTAAAGGCAGCAATTTCAGTTCGACCGTCTGTGTCTAAGATCCTTTGTCTTAGAATAGATTTTGCTTGAGCTAATCTTAACCTTAGAATAGTATCACTTGAAAGTCCACAAAGGCTCAGGTTCTGAAGTACAGCTGTTTCCCATGTGGATTTGTAATTATCAGCCAATATTAATGGGTCCATCCACCAGAATTATTTTATTTATTTATTTATTTGTATCCCGTCTCTCCATATGGATCGAGGCGGCGAACAACTTACAAATAGCATGTATTTTCTATACATGCCCCCAACAAGCTGGGTACTCATTTTACCGACCTGCGGAAGGATGGAAGGCTGAGTCAGCCTTGGAACTGGGCAGGATCGAACTCACAACCTTGTGGCTTGCAGTACCGGCATTTAGCCACTGCGCCACCAGGGCTCCTTCTTATGTATTATGTAGCTTTAAACAATAGGTAAAAGACATTCAACCAGACGCTTGATTCCAGTTTACTAACTCCTGCCTCCTTTCGGAGTAGTGCATTTGGAGCACATCAGGCAACCTGAAATATGCTTCTCAAAAACTTTGTTTGAACCCTCTAGAGAGGTCATATTATTATATAACCCCAGCTAAGCCCCATATAACAGTTGAGCCCAAGCTTTAGCTGTACACAGTTTGATTGCAGCTGGAATGTACGGTGCTCCTTTAGCGAAATAATCATTTTGGATGGCTGTAGCAGTTCTCTGCGCATTACAGGAATGAATGAGCGACCTTAGGGCTCTCTTAAGGCCAGTGGGGATCAGGGACAGAATTACTGCATCGTCAGCATATAATAATAGATTAATATGTCTGTGGGCTAGTTTAGGAGGATGGGAAGAAGAGTTACTTAAGTAAGAAATGGATGAGTTTACGTAGTAATGAATAAGAGTGGAGCCAGTACACATCCCTGTCTGACTCCTTTCTTTACTTGTATTTCCCTGGTGACATGTCCTCGGTTGCTGCACCTGACCTTCAGTCTGGTGTTCTCATGGATTTTGATGCGCAACAGAAGTAATCGCTTATCTGTTGTGGTATTTTTAAGTTTAATCCACAGTCTAGATCTAGATATTGTGTTGAATGCTCACTTGGAGTCAATAAATGCTGCATAAAGGGATTGACCAGCTTGATGAGAATACTTCTCCACTAGGTGTTGCAGTACCATTGCATGATCTATTGCTGATCTTCCTTCCCTAAATCCAGCCTGTTCATCCCTGAAAATGTTCTCAGATTCCATCTAGTCCATTAATTTAACCTGTAGATGTTTAGCACACATTTTACTGATCTGACTTAGCAGACTAATCGGATGAAAATTGGCTGGATCGTCTCCTTTACCCTTCTCATACATTGGGATTATGATAACTAAGCCCCAGTCTTTTGGTATCATAGCTGTACGATCTATTACAGTGAAAAGTGAGGTTAACACTGGGATTCACCAGTCTAAGTCATTTTTTATTGCCTCACAAGTGATAAAATCTACACCTGGGGCTTTCCCTGGTTTGAGCTGTTTAATCAAATTCCTGATTTCTAGATCAGAGACCGGGTGTCAAGGTCAGAGACCGGGGTGGCGAGCCAGCCCAGAGAAGGGAGTGTGAGAGCCAGCAAAATCCAGCCGGGAGGAGGCAAGTGTTACCCTGATTTCTGGGGGTCCCATGAGGGGCACCTAAGTGCGCTCCAAATTACAAGGTTGGGAATTAGTCAAAAGAGCACAAACTAGCAATACGAGAGGCAGGGCAACGGAGCGAGATCTTCTACCCAATGTCTACGGGGTAAGGAGCAAACAGGAGTGAAATAATAATTGTTGTTTTTATTAAAATACAGCCAAACAAGTGTATGCAACACACTCACACAGAGAACTATAGAAATAAAGGTTGGAGTGGGATAGAGGGTTTTTGAGAGGACATTTTCTATGGGAAATACTGCACCTGTCCTGAAGCCTGGAAAGTCTGAGGAAAAAGGTCTGTTGAGGTAGAGGTCTCAGCACGTGGAGCGGAGGGGAAGGCTCGTCGAACGAAGCAACAGCAAGGCAGGATGGAAGCCAAGAGTGATCCGATGAAGCACTCAAAGTCGGAGGTTCTTATAGGGGAAAATGCGGCCACAGGCTAGTCCATTCTCAGGGACAACAATGAGTTTTGGGCTGGAGACAAAGCCTCCGAAAGGTCAGTGATTTACATGATTGAGTTAAGACCGAATTGTCAATAGAGTAGCCAGTATGCAAACGCAGAGTGCTTGACAGTTGAGTATTCAGTTCGTCAAGCTGCCTGCTCGGGGCAGGGAGTCCTTTGTAAGTAGCGTGCATACATACTTGCCTTTGAGGTCTCCTGAAGTGGTGGTTTGGCTATTTCTGGTCTGCCTGTATTTGTGTGGAATATGACAGTGATTTGTGGCCAAGCCTGTATATGTGCTCATCCGGGGGCCTCGCAAGCACATGAAGAGGAATAGCTAAAGGAGGCCAAATTATTGATATCAAGTGATATCTAATATCCCACAAGCTTGGGCTAGAAACTGTGGTAACACACGCAAGCACTTTACACAAGGGAGTTCATTTACCAGAGCGTCAAGCGAAAACCGTAGTCAGAGTTCCAAAAGCCGAGGGTCAAGAGATCCATTCAAGGTAGCAGGAACCAGGTGCTGGGAGCAAGGAACAGGCAAGAGGAGGGCTTAAAAGAAGTTTGCCACAAGCATAGGAAAGCTTCCAGGCAGGCAGTTAAATAGCCCAAGACACAGGTGTGGCTACTCACTGCTTCTTGAACTTAATCAAGGAAGCCTCCCTTTGCTCAGATCTCTTGAGTCTCCGCCTTGTTTGTGGGCTGATTGGCACAGGCTCCAAACCCTCTTCAGAATCGGATCCCTGTTGCCCTAAAGGAGCAGGCAGAGGAACGTGCAAGCCTGCCTGGTCCAGGGCAGCGGCGGGAGCTCTTGAGCTGCAGGACTCCTCTCCATCCGGAGCCACAGGGACCAACAGGGGCTGCTCGTCATCAGCAGCTCTGACAGGGGCTTCAGTTATCACGCTGAGGGCCAATAGGGGAGGGCAGTTATGTCCAGCTCCAAATCGGCCAGAGAGTTCTCCCTTCCAGCATACATAGATGCAAAATAGTCTTCCCATAGATGGGCTGGTACCTGGGATGATGGACTATAAATATTTTTTGGGAATGATGGTGCTGCCACTCTCCAAAAGAGGGCAGGGATATTTACACTGGCTGCTGCTATCAGACATTCCCAAGATGCTTGCATATATCCCTTTTCTTTTGGCAGAGTAACTGTACTGTTTTTCCAATTTCATGAGTTCTGATGTTGAACAAGAATTGGAATCTTCTTTATATAGTTTAAAAAGGTGTTTTAAAGAGTTCCAGGCCCCATGACATTCCTGCTCAAACCATACTTGTCGTGTTCTTGGATCTTGCCTAATTGTGGTAGATTGGGGAACAGTTAGCAAAAATTGAAGTGATTTAATTAAAGTGTTGAAATTGGCCAATACCTCATCATCTGACTTTTGACCGACTATTACTGAATGCAGGCTCTTAGCTGCCCCCCCCCAATTTGTGAGTATTTCTGCTTGATGGGGTGTCCATTTAGCACGAATGGGACAGAGGTCATCAGACACCATTATAATATGGTAAGAAGGTAAAAGCACCCTATCAAAGATCTTCACGTGCAACATAACAGGAAAATAATTGCTCTCAGGATGACTAGCAACTAGAAACTTAGATAGATAGGGTATTATACTCAATTAAATATAAACACAGTGTAACAGGGAGGGCTTAAGGCCAACCCAGTGGGTGTACTTTGCTGGACAGTCATTATTTGTAGACCCGTTCAGAATCACAAAGTTCAATTTTGAAAAGGTTTGCACTAAGCACAACCCTTTACAGTCACTGTATACTGTTACCTTGATTTATGGGGTCCCTTGGGGGACACCTCAGTGTGCTCCATGTGATGGGGAATGGAAACTAGCCAGAGCACGAGCTATAGCAATGCAAGAGGCAGGATAACCTAGTGAGGTCTTTTTACCCAGTGTTTACGGGGTCAGGCCAAGCCAAAAATGAAACCAACATGTCTAATAAATGATTTTGTTGAAGGCAAGTCTCACACACTAACGCACTCACATGCACATGCACCCAAGAGCTATTAAGAAGCAAAAGAGAGGAAATTTGGACAGAGGGAGTATTGAAAGGGTGCTGTTGGGGTAATACTGCACCTTGTCCTGAAGTCCTGGGTCTGAAAAGGCAGCAAAGAAGTGGGGCTCAGCACGGAGAGGGCTGAGGGGATCACTCAACAGATGGAGAAACTGTCTGCTGGGATGACTGGGAGTGATCCAAAGAACTGCTCCAAAACAGGGACTATTTGTAGGGGGAAAAGTACCTGGAGTTCTAATCCTTTCCCAGGGAGAACAATGGGTGTTGGAGCGATAATGAAGCTCCACCATGGTAATTTCCTTTGTGTGATGGGATTGCAAGGTGTTGCCAAAGTCTCAGGATCTTTGGCTGTTTTAGTTTGTGGTGTGACTTCATGTAAATGGTCCTTGCCTGATGGTGTATTCCCCAGCTTGAGGAACACGTGCTAATCCTCCCAAGTCAGCTTCTCAGGGCTGAGGACCCTTTGTTTATTGTGGGTTTGCTCATCTTGAGGTTTCCTGGGGCTACGCGATGGGTGATCTTACTGGCCTGACCTGGTTTTCAGTCTTTCGACCGTGCCTGCTACGGCACACAGAATCACTCTTTAATACCCAAATTGTAGACCCGGGGATAGGGTTTCTCCCTCAGAGTAACAATACATCCTTAGACTGATGGCGCAGGATGAGGAGCATAATTACAGAAGATGAGGGTTAGCAATGGAATTTAGCAAAGAGTGATCTATTGTCTGCTCCAATTCTTGCACTGAAATCACCGGCCATTATAATAGGCCCTGCAGGTAATGCTGCCATTAAGCTTTCCGCATACATGTTCAGTTTACCCCGTGCATATTTTATCTGTGAGCAAACATGAAGAGGTGGAATATACACATTAATCAATACAAGTTGACTCTTGTTGAATTGCAGCAAGATTGCCAGGGCATATTGATCTAATGAAGGTAGCCTGGTGTACCTGTGCCTGTAATGAAGTGGATGTTAGAATACCTAAGCCCCCACAAAGCCTCCCACATCCTATGCCCGGTACAGCATCTAATGTAATCTTCTGATATCCTTCCACAAACAAATATTCCGCAGACCACATCTCTTGAAGAAAAATTATATGATATCTAGAGATATAAGCCAGGAAAGGGATCTCTGCTTCTAGGTTTCCACCCTGCAATGTTCCAGGAAATTAAAGCCAGGGAGGTAGGATTTGTTGAGTGCCATTTGGCTTCATCAGGCGTGGGAGTTAGTGCAGCCAGATCTCGAAGGCCCACGGCTCCTGCACTGCCAATACCTGTCCTGGGGCAGCTTGGAGCAAGTGTCTGGGTATCCTTTGACGCAGCTGAGGCGGCATCCGATGACTGTTGGCCTGCAGTCTCTGTTTTTTGTAAAGCACAGCTCTCCTCTCCTCTCCCTGTCATCGGGTCGATTAAGTCTCTGCCTGGCTGCCTGGCTGAAGGTGTCATCGGACTCCTCGAGCTAGAGCGCCTTCTTCTTATTCTTTGCTAGGGTTGAGGATTCAAGAGGTGTGCATCTGGTGGCCCACCTGAGGGACAGTGGGGGCAGCAGGGAGGCGATGGACGCTGCAGCAGCAGACACTAGCTGTAACACTGTTTTAACTGTCTCTAGTCTGCGCAGTGTCATTTGCTGTTCCACAGTGGGAAGAGTACCAAACGTCTGGACAAGTCCTTCCTCATCCTCCGTGGAGTCACTCGGTATTTGCATCTTTCTTTTAATTAAATCAGTGGTGTTACATCCCCGATCTAGGCTTTCACCTGGTCTTGAGGCAGTTGAGGAAGTCTGCTGTGTGGAGGATTGCTTGCTGGGATCATAATCTTTAAGGGTTATAGCATCCTCCCTTGCAGATCTGGCTCTCTCCCAGAGTTTATCAGCGGCTGTACAGTATTATTGTGGAAAATACGTGTAGGTATAATTGAGAATCTCTTCAGCAATTTCCTATTTTTCAGAATCAACACAGGGAGGACAGAATGCCTAAACGTCAATATTATTCTTTCAAAGCCAAACCATCTGGGGAGCCAGGAAATTTCTGTAAGCTCAGCAGAATACACCCTTTGCTCGAGTAAAGTACTACTCACCTGTTGTACCATCTCCTCTCGTTAAGAGGACTGATCGCAACCTGGAGTAGAATCCTATGTAGCTATAATATTAGTTCATCTCTGTTAGTTTCCCCGCATGTAGTATTTTGTTCTACATGAGAGTTTGGGGTGTGCAGCAGCACCAGTGCTTGGCTTCGTGGGAGATTTTGTTACATACTTTCCCGTTATGTCCTTAAGTTCGTCTGTCTTCCGGTTGATAGCTAACAGCTGTTCAGATTGCAGTAACTGTTTTAGCTGTTAGAAGGCAGTTCTTAGCAACCAGATCCAAGTCCACGGTTGACTGACTTGTAGTTTTTAAGGTATTTCCCCCTTTGACCCCTGAGGAGCCTTCTTCGTCACAGGGAAGGTAATCACCCACCCCGCATTCAGAGGCGGCATAGGATTTATCAACAAGGCTTGTATGTGGGGGGGGAAGAATAGGAATAGGAAGAGGGCTTATTTACTGTATGTTTGCACTGAAAAAAATCCTCCAGCCTTAGCTGTCTGAGAGTTGCTCCAGCCTTTGTAATTTCAGTAAACTTGCAGTTCCCTCTGTGTAGCATCTCAGACTCTTCCCCTGCTTTGGTTTTCTCTTTTTTTTCCCCTTTGGGATCTCTCTCTTCTTCAAACTCTTTTCCATTTCTGCCTTATTGTCGTCGCCACCGCTCATTAACTATAGTTATCTGAAACTTTGGAATAGCCTGGCTCCAAGCTGATTAAAACTTCCAGCTATGCTTGGGTATGCTAAGTTTAGCTAAGAAACCCTTTTAGAACCAACAAGCCCTTTTAAAAGTAATTAAGAAAACCAAGAGCTCACTGAGACGCTGAGAACGCTGCCAGCAGCCATCTCCCCTGCAGCTCCTCCCTCTCCGCTGGGCTCCCTGCCCAGGACCCCACTGGGAATACGCCTTCCCCCCTCCCCGCCTTCTGCAGCTCCAGGAGCCATGGGGCACCCCATTCCCCCCCCGCACCAGAGCAGCCTTCCCTCACCCAGCCCAACATCAGACAGAGGGCAGGGAGGGAACGGGGGCGTCACCCCACCACAGACTCAGAGGAGGGGCCCCCTTAGTTCTGCCTGTGACCCCCAAACACACTCAGAGAGGGAAGAGCCCCCTTCAGCTGTGCCGGATCCCCACTCTCCTTTGCAGGGCGTGGGCAAAGAGGCCTCAAGCTGCCTCTGAACTGTAATTCCCATCTGGGGAGGCATGATGGGAGGGGCAGTCCGAGAACTTCCAGAAAGCAGGAGCTGCCACCTTCCAAGGGCGAGGGAGAGCAAACCCTCCAGCAAAAGGAACTTTGTGGACAAAGTTCTGCCCAGCTCCCCTGCTCCCAAATGCCTGCAGAAATGAGAGTCTGTCAAAGGTGTCCAAAGTCACAAAAGGGGGGCAGGGAGACTAGCAGGACTGCCCCAACCCCTTTGCAGAAATAAATGTCTGTTGGGTGGGGGGTGACTGTGAAGATACGAGTAGTAACAGTGCCCCCCCTTCTGGACAGCAGTGAAGTGGGGAGGGGTCTAGGCAGACCTGCAGGGGGGCAGACCAAAAGCTGTTCTCCCTGGCTCATGGTTGACTCCATGCACGGGGGCAGAGACACCAAAGAAGACCCTCCCGAACTCACAAGCAGACCAAAGCAGCCAGGGAGGGGCTCTTTCTCAGCAGTTTATTCTTTGCATGGGCACTCCTTCCTGGCCCAAAGAGGGAAATGCCGCAGCAGAGAGAAAAAGGGCAAGACGGCCTGGGAAGAGATGCCTCCCCCATCCATAGGAAGGGAGTGAGGGAGGGGGCCTCTAGCCACACACTCCTCCCTGCACAGTCCTCCACAAAAACCCAAAAGCAGGTGGAGGGGGAGGAACAGGGTTCCCCCTCTTTCAGGAAACTGGGTTTGTGGGCTGGGCTGGGGGTCCCTGGAGAGGGGCCACTGGCAGGGGAGGGGTTGGCTACTGCTGCTAAGACCCACTGCGAATCCACAACTGTCTGGAGCCAGTCCATCCCCGCCAGCTCCCAGTGTGGCCCCCAGTTCCTAGAGAGAGGACCCCCCCTCACCCCCCCTCTGACTCCCCTCAAGGTCCATGGGGGGCCTTCCCCCAGACTACCTGGTTGCCTCTTCTTGGGCCAAGGAGCTGCCCCACAGCCTCAGAGGCCACTGCCCATGGGCACTCGGCTGGGAAGGGTCCTTGCACCCCCCCCCATTCAGCTCCCTTCCCTAGAAGGCATCTCCTGCCCCTTCTTCTTGGGCAGGGGCTGCACAGGTCCTGGGGACCCCCAGAAGACCCTTTCCAGGGAGGAGAGGAGGACTGCTTTTGCCCCAAAGGCAAGGCAAGGCAGGGCAGGGGGCAGGATATAGAGCCTGCCCCACCCCCACCCCAGATCTAGCCCTGCATTTGGAGACTGAGTGAAGGGACGGAAGGGGCTGAGACAAGGGACAGACATTCCCCCCTGTTCCTCAGTTCTGCTGGAATCCTGCAAGCGCCCTTAGGAGGAAGGGACAGTGGGGATGGGTGGGCAAAGGACCAGCCCTCCGTTGCGGCTCACATTTTATGTCAAGCAGAACCAAAGCTGGCCTCCTCTTGGCCTAATCCCTCACGGGGCGGGGGGCGCAAACATGGCTGGAGGGACTCAGCGTCGCCTCCCCCAAGCCAGTGTTTGCCAGACAATTTGGACATCAACCGCCATCTCCACCCAGGAGGATGACTTAGTTCAGCTCCAGAGGCGGCTCTTCGCCACCCACAGTGTCCAGCAATGTCAGAGTCCTTGAGCTGCTGCCAAAGCATCCGTCTATGCCGGTCCACCTGGTGCCGCGCCTCCTGGAGGCCTCACATCTCATCCGAGTGGCGCGGCTGGATGACCACACTGGTGGTACGGTCCACCCAGCTGCTGCGCTTCTGGTCAGTGGCAGCCAGGAGGAGAGTCCCCTCCTTCCCTGGGGGGCGGTGGGGGGCTGGGAGCAGGGGGGCCCCCTCTGGCTGTGGAGAGGGAGAAGAGGAGGAGTTGCTCCTGGAACTGCTGCCGCTGCTGTTGGCAGAGGAGGGCTGGGCCCCCGGGGGCGTCCGGTGGCCCTCTAGGGACTGGTTGAGGCCCCCTGCGTTGGGCTGCAGGGCTTTCCCGGGCGCTGTCTTCTCCGGGGCCTGGAGGTGGGGCCGCACTGGACCGCTTGGCGCTTCTGCAGTCTGGGGGGCATCGGGTAGCCCCCGGGCACCACCACTGTGGTACTCACGCAGCTTCCGGGACAGCACTGCAAGGACACAGGGAGGCAAAGGGGTGAGGCGGCAAAGGGGCACCAGGCATTCCCCCATCCACCACCGGGCCCCCAACGCAAACCTGGAAGAGACTGCTTTTCCTTTTCCGTTTAGCCTTGCTGGTGTCTTCTTGCACCCTGCTCCCTGTTCACAAAGCCTCCCCGCCCCCAGAAAAGCAACATGCAGCCCCTCAGGAGCCTAAAGGCTCAGGCACCCATAAGCTTCCTTGTCCTCCCCCCACCTCTGAGTTTTTGTTTTATAGGAAGCAAAGCACAGCTCTTCCTCAGCAGCAAACTTCTGCTGCAGATGTGAACAATTCAGCCGAAAGGGAAAGAAAAGTAGCACCCCCACGTTCCAGCCTATGGCTCTGCAAATGGAGATGGGGCTGTGGGTGGATCCCCACACACAGTCCGTCTCCCCCCCCACGCACTCACCTCCCTGCAGCTCCCGCTGGCGCCCCTGCTCTCCGAAGGGGAACAGGTTGGGCGAAAGGATCAGGCAGAAGGACAGCAGTAGGACCTGGAGGAGGAGGGACAGTGGGTGGTGTCAGCTCAGAAATTTGGGGGTCCTTGGTTTTCAGTCATGGGGGGCAGGTGTCAGCATCCAGTGAGAGTGCCCTCTGGCCTTCAAGGGGGGCAAATTGGCCAGGGCCCGTTGCCCCTCCCCTTCCCTCCACCAAAGGAGGCCTCTGGCCAGGCCTGGGTGGCAGCTCCTTCCCATAACCCACCCTCTGGGTATGTGTGGTCCCAGGGTGGCATTAGAGGACTGCCCGGAGACAGGCGCTCACCATGATGCAAGTGCCGGCCGTGGTGGTCTTGGTGGATGAGCGCTGGACCATCGCCTGTAGCTTCCGCAGCTGCGCCAGCAAGGACCTGCGCCGGAGGAAAGCGGGGGGCTGTGAGCACCAGGGAAGCCCAACACCGCCCCCCCCCAATCCTCCACTGCCAGGGCTGCACCGGCATGGCACAAGCCCAGGACCAAGCCACGGAGACAAGCAGAAACCGGTACACCCGGCTCTTCCTACGCAGCCGGCTACGTAACAGACAAAGGCGGGCTTGCTACAGAAGAGGGAGGCCGTGGCCACGGCGGTCCTGTCCTGCTGGCCCAGAGCCTCCGGGGAGACCACTGCAGTGCCAAAGGTGGCACAAGGCACAGGGGGGAGGGTGCCCGCCCCGCCATGGTAGCACCTGCAGCAACTCACAGGTTTTGCTTCTGCAGCTGCTCCACCTTCTTCTGGAGCTCGTTGTTCTGGGCAGTGCAGGCCACCACCCTGTGGGGAGAAGAAGGAGTCAGGTGGGAGCCCCACAGCACAGGGGACAGTGGCACACAGCCACGGGGGGTGGACTGGGGTCCCCCGGGGCAGATGGCCAGAAACGCCCAGCCGCTCAGAAGGGAGGCAGAAGAGCAGCTGGGACCCTCCCCTCCCAACGACACCCCCCACCTGCTCTCCAGGCCGTCCACGTAGACCTTCTTCCGCCGGCGGCTCTCCTGCGCAGAATGCTTGTTGCGGATCTTACGTCGGACTCTCTTCAGGGCCCGTTCCTCCGCCTGCAGCGCAAGGTGCCAGGGATCAGCAACACCCCTCCCTAGGGGGGGGACAAGAGGGGCTCCCAAATGCAGCTCTCTCCGCCCCCCCAAACTACGGGGCCTAAGGCCTGCACTGCTGCATGAAAACTGTAGGACCTGGCTTCCAGGGCCCATCCTCAAAGCTGCGCTGGCATCAGGCCCCCACGGGACCCACCATAGGGAGAAGGGGGGCTGCCCCATACAGAGAAGCCCTCTGGCCCAGGGAGACTGCTTGGTGTGCCCCCTCCCACTCCATCCCTCTGGCAGCTCCCCTCCAGTCCCCCAGAGGCTGGGGGGGAGCAGGGCCTTTCCAAGAACCCACCTTGGTGAGGGGCAAGTTGGAGGGGATGGAGACGCCCTCCTTCTCCAGGAGCTTCTTCTCTTCCTCGGTCAGGATCAGCGGAGGGAAATCACACTGGAGGAGCCACAGACGGGGGAAGGTCAGGGAGGTGTGGGGGGAGCCAGGCCCCAGCCCCACAGCCCCCCAAAGGAGCCCCCAGGGGCCCCATAGGGAGTTGGGGCTTAGCTGGGGTCTCCTTACCTGCAGGCCGCTGGCTCCCGGCAGGGCCTCCTCAAGAGAAACGGAGACAGGGAGGTCAGACCCACCCGGACTTCCACTGCTGCCACTGCAGGGGGACCCTTCGGAGGCTTCCACGTCCCCCCACCACTCTGGAAGAGGAGGGGGAGGAGGAGGCGTGGGGTCAGAAAGGGGGCCGGGCAGGAGCAGAAGGAATACGCTCCGCAGCACCGCCAGCAGCCCCACACGTCCCTCGCCCTGGGGCCGGGATGCTCCCCTTGGCCCAGCAGGCAGGGGCCACCCTTTAGGCAAGAAACCCCACAGGCTCCCAAACACCACCACCACCCCGGTCCCAGCGGCAAGCCTCCGGGGGGGCGGAGGGTCGTGCAGAGACTCGTTTGCGGTGGCCCAAGTGTGCCCCCCCTGCACTGCCCCCCAGGAGGGCAAAGAGGGCGCCACAGCAGCACCGCCCCAGGGGCTCCTGGCGCCCCAGACCCCTCCTGGAGAGCGGGGCTGGGAAGGGAGCCCACGCGGAAGGGCGCCCCCTCCGCCCCCTCCCTTGACCCCTAACCCAGCTCCACGGGGGGGGCAACGGGCCTCGTCAGAAGCAGCGCCTCCGCCCCCCCGCCCAGGGCGCCCTCCCCCCGCCCCCGCCCCCGCCCCCGCCGCTCACCCAGGTCGATGGCCACCTCCCCGTCGCCGGTCTCCGCGGAGGAGGGGGCGGGGGAGGGGGCGGCCCAGTCCGCCTCGGGGGCGCCGGGGCCCCTCGCCGGCTCCGCGGGGTAGAGGGAGTAGTTGTGCTCCGACCGGACGCTCCCGGCGGCGCTGTGGGGGCTGCGGGGCGGGGAGGCGTCCCCGGCGGAGGGGGGGCTCCAGCACCCCTCCTCCAGGGGGGCCCACAGGCACCGCAGCAGCGCCCCCACCTCGTCCTCCTCGTCCTCCTCCTCGCCGCCCGCCCGGCCCCCCGGCGCCCACGCCCCGCAGTCCTGCAGGGGCGGGGCGCGGCCCTCGGGGAGCGGCGGGGCCGGGGGGCCTCCCCCTGGGGGTCCCTCAGCAGGAAGTCCAGCAGGTCCTCCTCGTCCCCCAGCGCCGCGGCCAGGTCCTCCGGCGACCACCACATCGCCCCTCCCTCCCTCCCTCCCTCGGGCCGCTGGGGGGGCGGCGGCGGCGGAAGAGAGCGCTCGGAGGGCGGGTCCGGCTGCGGAGGGGCCCTCTGGGCTCGCCAGGCGGGCTGCCCCGACCGGGGGGCTCTCTCGGCGGGCGACGGCTTCCCGGGACCCCGGCCTTCCGCTCGGCTCCGACGGCGCCCTCCGCGCCCCTCCGGCCTCCTCGCCTTCCAACACGGCAGCGATGACGTCGCCGGAGAGCCCGGCCCCGGGGCCCCGCCCCCTCGTCGCCCATTGGCGCGGCCCGCCCCCCCGTGGCGCCTCATTGGGCCGCGCGGCCGCCGCTCCCCGGCCGGGAAATCCCCGTCCCGGCCCCGCCGAGCGCGACGGGCGGGGGGCGCGGGCCCTGGGTGACGTCATGGGAGGGGCGGGCGAAGGCCCCGGAGGCCCCGCCCACCCACGGCGCGCCCCTCCGCCCCGCCCCCCGCCGCGCGGCCGCCGGTCGGGCTTCCCGGGGCCCTGCGGGGGCTCGGGGGCTCCGCCAGCTCCTCCTGGGGCGGCCCCGCCTTTCCGGAAAAGTGCCGGGAGGCCTTGGGCTGGCCGGGCAGTGAGCGGGCTCCGCCCCCGCCCCGGCCCCGGCCCCGGCCCCGGCCCCGCCCGGGGGGCTTCCGGCGCGGCCCCGCGTGTCGGCCAGAGCCGGGGAGTTGGCGCCGCCCGGAGGGGGGCGGGCGGGCGGGTCGCCGGGGCCCGGGGCACCGCCTGTCCTGCTTCCGGAGGGGGGAAGGAAAGGGGGCCGCTCTCCGGGGGCCTCGGGGGCCGGTCGGGGCGCTGCGGGGGCGGCGAGGGGCCCCCGACGTGCCCTCCGGACGCGCAGCCGGACGCCCTCCGGTTCCCCTCCCGGGCCGGGCCCGCAGGGGGGGCGTCCGGAGGAGGAGCGGGACGAGCCGTCCGCCCCGCGGCCCCGGCCCGCCGTGCGAGTGGGTGGCATCCCGGGCCCGAACCGAGGAGGGAGACGGGGCCCCGGCGGGGGGGGGAGGGAGGAGGGGGCGCCCAGGCGGTCCGGGAGCGCTGCCCGGGTTCCGCGACCGGCGAAGCCCCGCCCCTCCGCCCCCCGCGGGCTCCCCCCGGCAGGCGGCCCCCCGGACGCCGAGCCCGCCCGGTCTCCGGAGAGGCCCCGCGGGGTGACCGGGCGCCCGGGGAGGGGCCGCGGTCTCACCGGCGGCGGAGCGGCTTTGCGGCCAGGCGCGGCGCGGGCTCTCCGTCTGGCCAGAGAGGCCTTCGCCCCGGCCCGTCTCTCTCGGGACTGGGACCGGGAGGGCCGGGCGGCGGAACACGGGCGCCCCGGAAACTTTAAGGACCGGCAGACTCGGCGGGGGGGCGTCGGGTGTCCCGGCCCGGCCCGACCCGCGGGGGGCGCCTGGGAAGCCGCGGGGCGGGGGGGCCGGGGGCGGCCGTGGCCGCGGAGGAGGCTCCCGGCCCCGCCGCCGCTCCGCTCCCGGGGGAAGGAGGGGGCGCGCAGAGGGGCCGGCCCGCCCGTCCGCCCGCCCTCGCCGGCTCTGCAGTTCGGAGACGGGCCGGGAGCGGAGGGCCGCTCGTGACGCGGACGGAGACCGCCCGGGCCGCTTCCGCGTAGCCCAGCTGGGTCATTGGAGGCGTGGGCCGCCCTGGCTCTTTTCAGATGCGGGGGGACGGGACAGATGTGTGGTTGGAGGACGGTTGGATCCCTCACCCCCCCCGCAGGAACCAAAAACCATTTTTGCAGTTTTTAAAATGTATTTATTTGCTCCCCTGAGGCCCCCCAAAGTGTCCACTGGAGGGTGTGGATAAATTTCCACCGTCTTTCCTGCTCCCAGATCAGCTTAAGTCCCAAGGAGGCCCTCTTTTGAAGCCCAAAAGGTAGTGAAATGCCCCCGTATTTCCTAGGGAGGTGCTTGGAGCAAAAAATGTTTGATCAGCTGCGGCCCCCCAGGTTCTCCCAGGGGCTGATGCGACCCCTTAACCTTCCACAGTCCCCCCACCCTAAACAATGCAGCGAGGAAGATGGAGCCATGAAGCAGGTGGATGCTCCGTAGCGCCGGGTGCACAGTGCACATCCCGTAAGGGTGGCCACAGAGCGCAGGCGCTGAAGGCCAGCTTTCCGGAGCAGCTGGGCTGTGCACGGTGGGTGGACGTGGCACTGTACGGGCTGAGCCCTGTCACCCGGCACGAGAAGAAAATGGCACAAAGGACAGGTTACCTTCCTCTTACCCCAAAAAGTGGGTGGCTCGGGGGCCGACCCGTGATGCCAGTTCCTCCATGTGACAGAGAAGAATTAATTGGCTCAGAATTAGGAGGCCTGTGAAGGGGGAGTAACTTAACAAGCATCTTTCCACCCACGTTTACAAGGTCACGCAGGAAAGAACCAGTCAGAGATTCAAAACTAAACTAGAAATGTATTTTATGGAAAGATTCACACATGGGCGCAAAATACCCAAACACTCACACAAGCGCTAACCCAGTGGAAGGGTGAGCTGGGGGGCGGGAGAGCAAAGTTGTGCTCCTGGCAGACAGAGTGGCACCGCCCCGTACGCACCCCCTCCCTCTGATGTGGGTGCTGCGGGGAAAAGGGGCCCGTGGGGTGCAGGGGAGGGGGAGGTAGGCGGCCTGTGAGGCCGGGTGCCCTTCTGCCACTGTGGCTGCTGAGCCCAGGGGCGGCATGGGGTCCCCCAGGGCCTCTTGTGGTCCTGAGCATGTTCCAGGGAGGCCTGGGGGGCAGGAAGGAGGGCTCATGCCAGGTCCCCTAAATTTCTCAGTTGCCTTGCAGTTTCACAGGAAGCTGGTTTCAGTAAACTTGGGGAAATATTACGCGTCATCCCATGGACAGGAATATTAAAAGAGAAGGGAGCTCGTGATAAGAGAGAGTTTCTTAAAAGTGAGATAATGAAGGTGCACTTTCAAGCAATTCCGTTGAGGAGTAAAAAGGGGAGGTGGCCAAAAAAAACCCAGTATGGTTCTCTAAAGAACTTTCAAGTGAACTAAGATTGAAAAGGGTTAGGTATAAGAAATGGATAAAAGGGGAAGTTGCCAAAGAGAAAATCAAATAAATCGCCAGCACATGTAGGGAAAAAGTCAGAAAAGCTAAAGCACAGAACAAGCTCAGGCTTGCTAGAGAGATTGAAAACAATAAAAAGAGCTTTTTTGGTGACGTCTGTAGCAAAAGGCAAGACGTGGAGATGACAGGGCCCCTATGAGGAGGAGATGGAGAAATGGTAACGGGGCAGAAAAGAAGGCAGAGCTACTCAACGCCTTGTTGCTTCAGTCTTCTCTGAAAAGAAAAACAGTGCTCAGCCCAGAGAAAATGGAGCAGATGAGATAATAGGGGAAATGCAGCACAAAACTAGCTAAAGAGGTAGTACAGGAATATCTGGCCACTCTAAATGAATTCTAGTCACCTGGCCCAGATGAACCACGTTCAAGGGTATTAAAAGAACCGGCAGAAGTAATCTCAGAATCCCTGGCAATAATCTTTGAGAGTTCCTGGAGAACCGCAGACTGGAGGAGGGCTAATATAGTAATATAATAATAATGAGGAGCCCTGGTGGCGCGGTGGTTAAATGCCAGTCCTGCAAGCCACAAGGTTGTGAGTTCGATCCTGCCAGGCTCCAAGGTTGACTCAGCCTTCCATCCTTCTGCAGGTTGGTAAAATGAGTACCCAGCTTGTTGGGGGCATGTATAGAAATACATGCTATTTGTAAGTTGTTTGCCGCCTCGATCCATATGGAGAGGCGGGATACAAATAAATAAATATTGTCCCAACAGATTTGCCCAGATATAACATGTGTGACATTCTGGCTTGACCACAATACATGTGAAAAGATTCTAGAAGTCTTAATAGACCACAAGCTGTGCACGACTTGGCAGTGTGATACGGCAGCTAAAAAAGCCAATGCAATTCTGGGGTGGACCAATAGGACTATAGTGTCCAGGTCAAAGGAAGTTATAGTACCACTATTCTCTGTTTTGGTCACATCCCCTCTGGAATTATACAGTGTTCAGTTCTGGGCACCACAGTTCAGGAGGGATATTGACAAGCTGGAACGTGTCCAGAGGAGGGTGAGCAAGATGGTAGAAGGCCTGGAAACTATGAAACTTTGTGAGGAGTGGCTTAGGGAACTGGGTACCTTTAGACCAGAGAAAAGAAGATTACAAGGCGTGTTGAAATATTTGAAGGGATGTTATGTAGAGGATGGAGAAAGCCTGTTTTCTGCTGCCTGGAGACTAGGACATGGAGCAGTGGCTTCAAACTTCAGGAAAAGAGATTCCATCTAAGCTTTAGGATGAGCTTCCTGACAGTCTAGGGGTCTTTCCGCCCTACCCTGTTACAGTGCTATTATTCCACTTTTAGCATCCTGTGGAATGCTGGGGTTTGTAGCTGACTGAGGCCAAGGAGCTCTCCGGCTCAGAATCCTAAATGCCCCTCCCTAAACTGCAAACCCCAGGATTCCGCAGGAGGCTGAAAGTGGAATAATCGCGCTATAACAGTGCAGTGCGGAAGCGGCCGCTGTGGCTGCAGGGGCGCCCTGGGGGCCTTTGCGCGGCCCCGAGAGCGGCCCCGGCAACGCGCCCAAGACAGGAGCCGCCCGCGCCCCCCCCAGAGAAGCCAGGCTGGCCCCGCCGCCCGGCCTCTCCTGGCCCGAGAGCATGGCAGGCGGGGCGCTTCAGGCAGCTCCGAAGGCCGGGGCGGCCGAAGGGGAGGCGGCGCGGAGGCCCTCCCGCTCTCCCAAGGGCTGCGGCCCTCTCGCGGGTCTGGGACGGCAGGGGCCGGGCTAGATGGCCCCGGGCCTTCAGCTCCCGTCGCCAGGGCCGGCCGGCGCTTCGCTCAGGGCGCTGCGGCCACGAAGCCCCGCGGGAGCGGGAGGAAGCGGCGGCGAAGACCCCTGCGCGGAGACCGGGACGCCCCCGCGCTGCGCTTCCGTCTCCAGCGGAAACCGCGGGCCCCGCTCCCTCCGGGGCGCCCGGAAGGAAGATGGCGCCTCCAGGCTCCCATCCTCTCCGACATGGCCGCCGCTGGGGAGCCCGCCGCAGGGGCTCACGGGAGAAGCGTAGCCCCCGTCCCGCTTCCAACATGGCCGGCGGAAGGGGGAAGGGAGCCCGCCTCGCTCTGAGCATGCGCCCTGGGCGCAGGCGGCGGCTGAGGCGGGACAGCGGACTTTCCCTCCGGGCCGCGGGGAGGGGGGCGGGGCATCGGGGAGGGGAGGGGGAGGACGCGCCCGCCCCTCCCCTTAGTACCGAGCTGCCTCCCGGAGCCGCCGCCGCCGCCGCCGCGTCCCCCCAGGTAGGAAAAAGTTCCTTTCCGCCGCCCCTTCAGCCTCGGGCGGCTTTCGCGTGCGGGCGCCGGGGGAGGGGAGGGGAGGGGAGGGGGCCGCTTCCTGGCCAGATTAACCCCCTCTCCGGGCAGGCGTTGGGGGGTCTTCTGGGGAAGGAAGGGGAGGAAGGGGGCGGGCGGGCGGGCGGGCGCCTCCTGGGGCCGCGCGCTCAGCCTCCGCCGCCCCCCTTCCCCCCTCCCTCCCGGCCTGCCACGGAGAACCCCCCCCGCCGCCGCCGCCGCCTCTTCTTCTTCCTGGGGGGGCAGAGTCTCGTCCAGGAGGGCGCGGGGGGAGGACGGGAGGGGTGGGCAGCCGCCCCCCGGAGGGTCCCTCTGTTGAGCTCCGAGGGCTTCTTCCTTGGCCCGAGAGCCGGGAGGAGGAGCGGGGGGGGGGGGGAGCCTTAGCCGGGCCCCCTCGGCGGTCGGTGCGAGGCCCCGAGCCCCTCTACCCTTCCGCGGAGCCCCCGCCGCCGGAGCCTGGCTCGCCCCCTGCCGGAGTCACGGGCGCCCAGGGACCGATTCCGCCCCGGAGGCCGCCCCCCTCCCCCGCTGGGGGAGGCGGCGGCTTCGGGCGGCAGCGGGCGGGGGGGCGGCGGGGGGCTCCCTCCCTTGCTGCCCTCCCGCTGCGCCCAGGGAGGAGGGAGACGCCTCTGCCCCCGCTGGAGGCGTCTGCCCCGGCGGCCCCTTGCAGGCCCCCCCGGCCTCAGGCGGCGCGGGGCCTTGGGTCGCCCGGGCTGATCCCCGGCTCTGACGCTCCCGCGCAGGGTGGGCTGTGCGCGGGTCGGCGGGCGGGCGGGCGCTTGTCCGGTTCCCTTTGCCGGCAGCGCTGCTTAACGAGGACCGGAAGGCGGTGGTGGGCCCGGTTTCCCCGAAGGGCAGAGCCAGCCCCCGGGGACGGCGGGGCTCTCTGGGGTCCAGGGCGGGGGAGGGCCCCTCCTGTCACTCGGCCCCCGCCCTCCGCCGGCCCCGCCTGTCGGCTCTCCGGCTGCCTCTGGGGGTGGGGGCGAGCGGGGGGCTCAGCCCTTGGGGGGCCGCAGGGGCCGCATCGCCTTCTCTGCCCTGCGGATTCGGCCTCAGAGCCTGCCTGGTGCGCGGGGTCTCAGCCCCTGCCTGCCAGTGTCCGGCATTGGGGGGGGTGGGGGAGCTGAGCTGTGAGTGCATGGTGGCAGCTTCTGCGGTGGGTGGGGGCAGGATGCCCTTTGTTAATTAGCCCCCTGCTGTTCAGAGGCCCAGGCCGGCCTCAGGGACTCTCAGATTGGCAGGACGGCGTCCCAGGGGAAAGCGGAATCCAGGGAAGGAGGGAGGGCTTCCGTGTCTGGTGGGGGGAGCGGGCAGGGGTCCCTTCTCCCTGGAGGGTTCCTTGATTGGGATTTCTGTGGGTGCTGACCTCGCGTTGCCACTCAGTTCCTAAGTGCCCCACATGGTTGTGGGGGTGACCCAGTTTCAAGACCCCCAGTCCCCACCCTGTCTTGTCTGGTTCGAAGCTGGTCGGGGTTGCCCCAGGTTGGTCCTTGGGTGGGTGGTGCTCAGTGGGGTCCCCAGGTGTAGCTGGGAGAGGGTCCTGGAGACCCAGCTTGCTGCCAGTCAGGGTCGGCTGGACCGGTGGCCCAGAGGGGCGCAGGGTGGGGCAGCTTCCTCTGGCCCTTCGTGGAAGCTGAGGTTGCCTCTTCCTTTGGGGGCACCTACAGCCTGGCGTCGCTTGCCTGCTCTGGGACTCCTGCCCCCCGGGCATGGGGGGCCAGCACTGGCCCGTCTTCTCCCACCACGCCCCTTGCCTGCTCAGGCTGGGAGTCTCCTGCCCCTCCCAGAGCCACACTGGTCCCAGAATGAGGGGAGCGGTCATGGGGGCCCCAGGAGCCCACCAGCCTCCAAGGCCCCAAGGAGAAGAGCCGGTGCGCACTCCTCGGCCATAGATTGCCCTGTGGCATGAGGCTGATGCTTCAGTGGGCTTCCCAGGCTCCAGTGATTGGTCCCGATCCACTAGGGAGGGGTTTCTCGTAGGCAAGCCCTCTGTGACTTTGCCAGCATGAGCACAGTTGGCGGTGGGTGCCAGTTAGACAAGACAGGAGGGAGGGAGGCCCTGGAGGAGGAGGCAGCAAGAACACACGCATACACGCGTGCAGGCTTTGAAGCGTGGGGGGTTTGCGCTGGAGGGCCTCCAGTCGAGGCATAGCTGCCCCTGTGGAAGCCCGGGAGTGCATGTGGCAGGGGAGAAGAGATCTGTGTCCCCCCCATGTGGGAGTGTGGGGAGCAGATATGGCAAAGGGATGGCGGAGGGGGGACCCTTGGAGGGAAAAACGCGGTCCGTGTCCTGATCAGGGGGTGTCTTCTGGAGCCCCCTTCCACACATCTGTCCCGTGTGGTTTGCATGCGGCGTGGCTGTTCAGTGGCCGTTTTGTGGGCATTGTAGGAAGAGATGGTTTTATCTGGGAGATGGAGGGCCCGTGAGAAGGGGTCCTTCTCCCCAGGTGGGCTCCTGCACTGGCCCCATCAGGTGCCCCCCGCAGCAGTGGCCTTTGCTGGCCCTCCTCCCGGCCTTTAGCCTTTCCCAAGGAGAAGCACCTTGCCCAGGTTAAAATTGTGCCAGAGCGTGTCAGCTGGTGAAGCCTTTGTGCCCCCTGCCCCTGCTGTCTTGGTCCTGCAGCCACCGGCCGCTTTCTGCTCCGGCTGGCTGGCTCAGGGAGGGTGGGAGGGAGGGAGGGCCGGCCACGGGGGTGGGGGCTGAGTGACTCTGTGGCTGCCTGCAAATTCCATATTTGGTAGCAGTCATTGTTTACTCCTCACCGCCCGCCTGTCTGTCCATCGGCAGAAGCGGCGGCCACTGCTTTGTGCCCCACAGTTCCCTCTGGCTGCTGGAATCTGCGCTGGGTGACAGGCGGGGTGGGGGGCAGGAGGCAGTGGCTGCCGCCAGCGGCCGTGGATCGGGCCGCAGAGGGAGGAAGGGAGGGAAACTCCCTGCACAGAGTGTGATGCCCGTGTGGGTGACGCATGACCCTGTGGAGGTGCTGCCTAGCCCATGGTGCAAGGATGATGGGAGTGGCAGCCTGACACATCCGGGGGCTTCACCCTGCTCCTGTGGGTCCAGCCTGGCTTTGCTACTGGGAGAGGGGTGGGAGTGGGGGCTCAGGGAGCCCAGCCACTTGTGGATAATTCCACAACAACACTGGCTGCTCCTTCCTCCCCAGTCGTGCATGAGTAATAATGATTGAGGAACACCAACTTCCCTCTCTCTTCCCCTCCCATGTGCTGGTTGCTGCGCTTCTCTCTCTTTCCAGAGGGAGGGAGGGAGGGAGGGGGCATTTCTTAGCAGTGTCCCACAGAGAGAGACAGAGAGACAGTGAAAAAAAAAGCAAATGCATTTTGGTTTGGGCGTTCCCCACGGCAGAACCCTTGGGCTTCCTTCCCTTTCTGGCTGTGGCAGAAGTGTTGTGTTTTGGTGGGTTGCTTGCTTCGGTGGGCCTTTCGGGTACTCCAGTCTGGACGCGTCCCACCGCTGCTTCTTCCCTGTCAGTGGTTGAGGATTGCCGTCTCTTCTTTTAGGGCATCAGATTGCCTGGTCGTTCCCCTCCCCAATTGGCCCCCCAGCTCAGGGGGAGGATCTCATCCACATAGGCACTCTCAGGATAAGGACCCTTGGCGGGGCCTTGGGGGGTCAGTCTGGGCAGGAGCAGCTGTGGGATCTGGTGAGCAGAGTCAGGCTTCTTTCAGGTGGGGAGTAGACCCCCACGTGTGCCCCAAGGAGAGGGGGCTGCTATAAGGCCGCAGCTTGGAAAGCTTTGATGGAGTTGGAGCGTTCCTTTCCCCCAGTCCAGGTGGTGGTCTAGGAACATAAGGAAATGGGGACTTCCTCGTTGAGGAGGGGCATGGCACCGTCTGCCCAGTGGGGGGAAGGGGAGGCAGGAGTGAAGCTGCAGCTGCCCAGGGGCTCTGCTGGCGGGGGCCCCCTGGGATCTGCTGCTTTGGATGGGTCCCATCCCCATAGGGCTCTGCCAGTGTCCCCCAACATAAAAGGCTGTTGGCAGTAACTGGGGGCAGGGGCCCTTCTTGCCCAAAGCCTCCCTTTGATCAGGCAGGGAGAGAGAAGGGGGCCTCTTTGTGGGGAAGGGGAGAAGCAGGAGGCACCTCCTGGCCAGTGGCAGTTGCAGGGTGCTGCCCGGTCCCGCTGGGCTCCCTTCTTTCATGGTGGCGTGCCAACTCAGCCCCTAAGCCTACGGCACCAGCAGTGTGATGCAAAAGTGGGGTGGGGTTGGAGGAAGGGGATGGAAGTGGCTGCTCCATTGCAGCCTGAACCTTCTTCCTGTTGCAGAAAGTTTGCATCCCCCCCACCTCGCCACTTTGCTGGCGGGGGGCTGTGGCTTGTGCCTCTGCCGGTTCACTTGCTAAAAGTTGTGTGTGGCTTTATAACATGGGGGAGCCTGGCCTCTTGCAGTGCAGCTCCATGAGAATTCTTTCGATGCTTCTCACAGGGGGTTGTAAGGGCTCGAAATAGGAGGCAGACAGTTTTAGGGTTGGAAGAGACCCCCAGGTCCCTCCAGTCCAACCTGCTTCTGCCATGCAGGAACACACACTCAAAGCACCCCCAGCAAATGGTCACCCGGCCTCTGTTTGAAAACAGGGGCACTTGGACATGGCCTCAGGCGGGCCTGTGACACGCACCCTTCTGCCGCTGCCGTACTGGGCCACTGGCCACTTTGGCCAGAGGGCGATGGGGCTCCAGTTTGCGGGGGCAGGGGCCCAGGTGTGCCAGTGGGGTGGGATGGGGACAGAGGGGTGGGTGGCCTTCACCCTGGGGCATTTCCTGGGCAGCTTTGCTTAAAAAGGCTCCTCTCTTAGCTTTGCTTTATGAGCAAATTGAAGGCTTCTGATCCCATAACTGAAAGACCCAAAAGACTGATGAGGAACCATCGACAATGGCTGGGAGCTGAATCCTTCAGCAAGACCAAGGACAGCTTTAAAAAGCCAGCCTGAAGGGGGAAGTTTCATCTGTACCAAAACAGAGACAGCATGGAAAGGTTTTTGGCCTCCTTTCAGGAGGCTCAGCAGGGAGGAGGGGGAATAAACACCAGAAGCCCCCACCCCACCCCAGCTGCCAAGAGTGCTGTGGGAGAAGCAGGGAGTTGGCCATCCCTTCACATCCCCCAACCCTGCAACTGGAAATATCTCGGTTTCAGTTTTGGTTGGTTTTTGTGCAACCGCCTAAGAATGGAGTTATGAGTGAGGGCTGCGCTTAATTGTTGTGGCTTTTGATGCAACCCCCCCCCGCTTCCTCTGCAGAGGGTTGAATTTTGAAAAGTAGGTTACTGTGTTGAAACTGTTAGTTTCAATTTCTCCCTCTGCAGACTGTGTTTCCCAAAGGGCTCTGGCCTCTCTGTGACCTTCGCAGCATCCCAGAAGGTTCGCCTCTGCCTAAAAGTGCCCCACAGAATTTTTCCGCAGCAAAATCTCCCAGGGGAGAGGAGGGGGTTCTGCCAGGTGCTTCAGCTTTTGAGTGCTCTCCTGGGGTCTTCCAGGAACCCTTTCCTAAAACAGAGCACAAAAGAGAGACAGCTGGGAAGATACCAGAAGGAGATCTCTTTCTTTATTTCTTTTACTTAGAAGTAGGAGGCTCCCGCCCTGCTTCTCCTGGGTACCACGCTGGGTGCCCTCCCTCTACAACGGGCTGGCTGGCAGGCAGCGGGCAGCATGGGAAGCTGGCAGTGCCATACCCACCTGGAGTCCTACACTCTTGGGTACCTCCTTCCCTGGGATGGTGTCCTCCTCTAAAGTTCCTTGCAGCCAACTGAAAAGCCACAGATGTCCATGTTCTGCTGCCGTTGATGGTTTGTTTGGGGCTTTTTGTCTGTTCCCTGTGAGGCTGTGAAGGTCCTCCTTGTGGCTGCCCGTGGTGGTCAGTGGGCCCGTTTGGCCCCTGATGTGGAAAAGCTGCAAGGGGGGGCAGAATCGGGGCACCTAGAGGCAGGGCAGGGTGGCTTTTGTCTTCCAGGGCAGAAGGTGGCTGTGATAAGAACTCCTGGTTCCGAGAGAGGGTGGGGAGGGGCAGACAGGTTCATCCCTCCCCAGATCTGTCTCTGAGTGTTGGGGCTCTGTGGGACTGTGGGGTGGCAGGGCCCCCTTTCCCAGGTGTGACCCAAAGAAGTGACTGAAAAGCCACAGCATCCACAGTCGGTGGAAATGTGTGAGGAAGGGCTGGATCTCCCGGTGGTGGCGCAGCCGAGGCTGCCTCATGGGAGCGGAGCTCTTGGGCAGCTGTGGGCAGGAGAGAGGGTGCCTTCCAGGGTGCCCCCGAGTTGGTGGGATTGGGCTGGGGGCATCCCAGGGGCTGGACCCAGGAGGAGAGAGAGATCCCCTCTAGGCAGCGCAGCCGGGCTCCTCCTCCTCCTCTGCCTGCATTCCTGAGCAGCCTTCCCTGGGAGGAGGCTGGCTGCCCTGCAGGCAGGGATCTTGCTGCCTCCTCCCTCGCGGATGTGACTCCTTCCTTGCGTGTCCTCTTGGCGCGCCTCTGTCCTCTTGGCGCGCCTCTTCCGGCGAGGCTGCGTGGCCTTGCGGGCCAATGGAGGCTGCACTTCTGCTTCCTGGAGCAGCCCTGCGTCACCGTGCTCTCTTTTTCTGTGCCTGGGAGGCACCAAAACAGTCCCGGCCTGTGTTTGCTCACTCACTTGCCTGTTCGTTTCTTCGTCTGCAGAACTTGTGAGCTGCTGCCCTGTTCTCCTGAGAGGTGAAGGCTGCCTGTCCCTTTATTTCTTTTTTAAAAACACAATAGTTTCTTTTTGCTCCCAAAGGCCGCATACTATTAAATGGAAATGAAATCTGTAGGAGTCAACTGGTAACACAATGTTAAACCCTCAATAGAAATTTGCTAAAAGCAGCAGAGGCTCCAAAACAGGAAGCGCTGCAAGAGAGTCTAGATAACATGAAGCTTCTTAAACACAGGAGAATTGAAAAGCCAGAGGGGGAAAGAACGAGTCCTTGTCTGGCACTGAGAGGAGAGCCAAGAGTGGGTGCCCAGCAGCCCCTTCTAGGGTGGGTGTAAATCCACTGTTCCCCCTCCATTCCCCAGCCTTTGCCAGAGCTGAAAAGCCAAGCAGAGTCGGTCTTGATTAGTCCTTGGGCATCTTCCCAGAGCTCTTCAGGTGCCTTCGTCTGGGAAAGAGTCCAGCCCAGGAGGGAGCAGCCACCGTTGCCGCCACCAACACCGCCAATCTGGTGCAGAAGTTTTTGGGTGGAGGCCCCCCAGGTGCATGCCAAGCAGCTTCCGATTTCAGGAGCCCAGCAGGGGGAGGCCTGTCGGGTCCTTGGACTGGAGGCTGCGAGAGAGGTTTCCAGCTAGGAGCAAGAGAGAAGTTGCCTTCCGGGGAGCCTGCTCGTCCGAGTGGGTGGGATTGGGCTGCGGGCATCCCAAGGACTAGACTCAGGGGAAGCAAGAGACCTGAGGCAGCCATCCTTGCTGAGCCCCCTTGTGGGAGTCCCCCCTCAGGTGACGGTCGTGGGCCTCAGCTGGGGAGACTTCCCTGAGGCCCCCCTGCACCCCAACTCAGGGGCTGACTCCAGCGCTACTGGCTGAGCTTTGAGGAGTTTGCTGGGGCAGAGAGTGCCAGAGCCGGGCTGCCCCTTGCTGGGCCATGGCCTGGAGCTTCTTTGCTTGCCCCTCTCTGTGGGTCAGGCAACTGTGGTGGTGGCCCAGGGCATGAGGACAGATGCTGGAGCAGATCCATGCTGCCTAGACACGGCCTGTGGCCCTTGAAAAGTAGGTGCCATGCTGAACGCGCTGGCCTTTAAGGTGCACGGCTTCCCATCCTCTTTTCAGCTGCGACAGACTAAAAGGGCTCCCCCAGCCTCCTTAGGGGTGAGGGTGGGACAGAGGCAGCAGCCCAGGAAGCAGCCCAGGAAACAGGGCCCTCTGGTGTGGGCACAGGCATGTACCTGCCTGTGAGATGGCAGGGGCTTCTTACTGGGCCTTTCCCCTCTGCCGCCATGGTAGCTGATTCCTCTGGCCTCTCAGAGAGGAAATTCAGGCGCAGTGCGGTGGGCCATGTGCATGCATGTGTGTGCATTTGTGTGCTGTGTGTGCAGCCACACTCCTGCTTCCGGCAGGAGCTGCATGCATGGGCTGCCGGCTTCCTGGCTGCCCTGCCTCTGAGGGCCCCCCTCCCGACCAGTCTAGCACATTTGGGCTCCTGCCGCTCTCATAGAATAATAGAAATGTAGAGTTGGAAGAGACCACAGAGGCCATCCAGTCCAACCCCCTGCCATGCAGGAACACCCTCAAAGCACTCCCGACAGATGGCCATCAAGCCTCTGCTTAAAAACCTCCAAGGATGTAGACTCCACTACACTCTGAGGCAGCCTATTCCACTGCTGGACAGCCCTGACCATCAGGAAGTTCTTCCTGAGGTTCAGGTGGAATCTCCTTTCCTTCAGCTTGAATCCATTGCTCCTTGTCCTGGTCTCTGGAGCAGCAGAAAACAAGCCCTCTCCTTCCTCTATGTGGCATCCCTTCAAATATTTAAACATGACTATCATGTCCCCTCTTAGCCTTCTCTTCTGCAGACTAAACATACCCAGCTCTCTAAGTCTATCTTCATAGGGCTTCATGGCTTCCAGGCCTCTCACCATTGTGGTTGCCCTCCTCTGGACTTGCTCCAGCTTCTCAATATCCCTCTTGAATTGGGGTGCCCAGAACTGGACACAGTATTCAAGATGGGGTCTAACCAAAGCAGAGTAGAGTGGTACCAGTACCTCCCTCGATCTAGACACCAGACTCCTCTTGATGCAGCCGAGAATTGCATTGGCTTTCTTGGCTGCCGCATCACACTGCTGACTCATGTTCAGCTTGTGGTCTATGAAGACTCCTAGATCCCTTTCACATGCACTGCTATCCAGCCACGTGTCCCCATCCTATATTTCTGTATTCGGTTTTTTCTACCTAAGTGTAGGACCTCACACTTCTCTCTATTGAGTTTCTTTTTGTTCGCCTTGGCCCAGCTCTCCAACCTATCCAGGTCATTTTGAATTTTGATCCTGTCCTCTGACGTATTAGCAACCCCTCCCAATTTGGTATCATCTGCAAATTTGATGAGCATGCCCTCTATTCCTTCATCCAAGTCATTGATAAAAATATTGAACAGCACTGGGCCCAGGACAGAACCCTGTGGCACCCCACTAGTCCCTTCTCTCCAGGATGAAAAGCAGCCATTCGTGATCACCCCACAGGGCAGCTGCAGGGCAGGACATGCCCCCGTTGCCTGCCTTTTCTAAGGAAATTCTGCCCTAACCAGACTGCTTTGCACAACTTCCTTGCACAACTTCCTGGATGATCTGCTTCCTCCCTTCCCCATCCCTCCCCCTCAGTAGTTGAGGTGGGGGGGGGGCTTTGCTTGGAGTCTTTACAGGGGAACCTCTGACCCAAAGGGCTCCGAGGTCCGATGGTGGTTTGGGCTCAGAAGGGAGAGGTAGTGCTGAGCCCGGGAGAGGCGGGGGCACTGTGAGGCATGCAGAGCAAACGTGGCTGTCGTGTCTGGCCACTGTGTGGCACACGGGGGCTGGGTGCTTAGCTCTCTGCCTGCTGTCCTGTGCAAAGCCCCCCTCTCTACTTGCCCTGCAGAGTCCACATTGAGCTGGACAGGCTGGAGAGCTGTGGACAGACCCCCTGCATTTCCTTCCTTCCTTCCTTCCTTCCTTCCTTCCTTCCTTCCTTCCTTCCTTCCTTCCTTCCTTTCAATGCTTTTTTTTCCCACCCTGAGAAAATACCAGCTGCAGCTGCGGGCAAATGATTGATCGTGGCCGCTGGGGGAGACTACTGTGGTCCCCGGTACAGTGGTCCTGATCCGTTCCCCCTCTCCAGTAGTACTACACTCTCAGTAGTAGTTGAAGACACTTCCCTTTATCAGCTGTCTGCACTGCAGTGTGTTCCTCCCATTCATTTATCTTCTTCCTCAAAAGTATTTATATCACAGCTTTTGGTTTTTTAAAAAGTAAAGCCTCAAGGAAGCTTTCAGCCTGTCGAGAAAACATTGATCTTGAAAAACAATTTAAAATTAAAAGGCAGGAGCCCCGGAGGGACAAAGAGCATGAACTCACATTTCAGGTGCCCAACAATTTCAAAAAGCGCTTTCCCTTCAGGTAATTGGTTGACAGACCAAACCCAAAGGGTGCTCCTCACCAAAGACTCCTCTTCGTCCTGGAGAGAAGGGACTCCTGGGGGGCCACAGCGTTCTGTCCTAGGCCCAGTGCTGTTCAATATTTTTATCAATGACTTGGATGAAGGAATAGAGGGCATGCTCATCAAATTTGCAGATGACACCAAGTTGGGAGGGGTTGCTAATACACCGGAGGACAGGATCAAAATTCAGAATGACCTGGATAGGTTGGAGAGCTGGGCAAAGGCTAACAAAATGAAATTCAACAGAGAGAAGTGTAAGGTCCTACACTTAGGTAGAAAAAATGGAATACAGAAATATAGGATGGGGGACACGTGGCTGGATAGCAGTACGTGCGAAAGGGATCTAGGAGTCTTCAAAGACCACAAGCTGAACATGAGGCAGCAGTGTGATGCGGCAGCCAAGAAAGCCAATGCAATTCTTGGCTGCATCAATAGGAGTATGGTGCCTAGATCGAGGGAGGTAATGGTACCACTCTACTCTGCTTTGGTTAGACCCCATCTGGAATCCTGTGTCCAGTTCTGGGCACCTCAATTCAAGAAGGATATTGACAAGCTGGAGCGTGTCCAGAGGAGGGCAACCAAATTGGTGAAGGGTCTGGAAGCCATGAAGCCCTACGAGGAGTGGCTGAGGGAGCTGTGGGTGTTTAGTCTGCAGAAGAGGAGGTTAAGAGGGGACATGATAGCCATGTTTAAATATTTGAAGGGATGCCACATAGAGGATGCCATATAGTCTCTGCTGCTCCAGAGACCAGGACAAGGAGCGATGGATTCCAGCTGCAGTTAGAGGTGTCCAGCAGTGGTATATGCTTCCTGGGAGTGTGGTGGAGTCTCCTCCTTCTTTGGAGGTTTTTAAGCAAAGGCTGGGTGGCCACCTATCAAAGGGAGGTCTTGGATGTGTGTTCCTGTGTGGCAGAAGGGGGGTGGACTGCATGGCTCCTGGGATCTCTGCCAACTCTATTATTCCATGTTTCTTTGATTCTATGAATGGAAAATTGGAGGGAAAGGAGACGACAGAAGGCCCCTTGTGTAGCATGGGGGGCAGGAGAAGGCTCCCCAGGCAGGTGGGGCCAAAGAACAAGTGGGGTCACCCAGGAGGCTCTCCCATGAGGCCCCTCACTCCAGCCCCTGCTCAGATCCAGGCAGGGGAGGCAGAGCAGAGGCGCCTCTTTGGGCAGGGGGAGCCAGACCGGGTTCTAGGGAGGAGGGGGCAGCCAGCATGCTGACTGGCGTGGACAGGAAGCCAGGGGAGTGGCTGGAATGGGGTGGGGTATAGAATCCCCCTCCTCCCCACAGGCTCCACTCTGCCTTCTGGACCAAGGAGGGGACCCCCCCCCCCTTGGCAGTCTGTTACTGTTCTTGTGTTGAGGTTGTTGTGTATCTTCAAACCATTTCTGATTTATGGCAACCCTAAGGGAAAGCTATAATGGGGTTTTCTGGGGCTGAGAGTGTGTGTCGCACCCAAGTTCACCCAGTGGGTTTGCATGGCTGAACAGTGGGGAGTTGAATCATGGTCTCCGGGGTCATAGTAGTCCAACGCTTATTTAGACAGTTCCTCCTGACCATTTTAGATGGCAGGAGGACATCACGCAAGTAGAACCAGATAAACTATTCCAGGTTAAAACAGTTAAAATGGGATGAAAACACACTAAACAGTTTAACAAGCTGAAATGGCTTGAAAGAGGGGTGATCATAATGAAGCTGGTTGGGCTTTTCAGAGAGTTTTACGCCATTCCTGTCTTGGTGGAGGGGCCTCAATGCCGGTCAGCCAGCCAGCCCGCCTGCCTCAAGGTCTGCTTCCAGGAGGCTGCTTCTAAGGGGGGGGGTCTTGGCACCTAGCCCCAGGGGGAGGGAAGAGGGTGCCCATCCTGCCAGCCACACTCACTGGCAGGTCCCTTTCCCCACTGCCCCTCTTCCTCCTCCCTCGCTTTTGGGCCTCTTCTGGCCACTCTGTCCTGGGAGAGCTGCTGTGCTCAAGGCCGGTGGGGTCCAAACAGGGAGGGGGTGGGGGTTCCTCAGGAGGGGCTTGTGGTGTCTTCTAGCCTGTGACTGGGGCCAACCTAGCGGTGGACGTTGCTCCCCCCATCCAAAGAGTGTATCTGTCTCCCCCCGCCCAGTGGCCAGTTGATGGGGAAGCCTCCACTCGCAGCTGGTGCCAGGGAAGGCCCTGGGCTTTTGGGCCGGAGGGGGCCTCTTTCCCCCTCTGCCTGTCTCCAGCCTGCCAAGCAGACTCCGCTGCCCTCTCCAAGTTTCTGTGCTTCTCCTGCTGGACCTGGGTCCTGGCTGGCCCTTCAGCCGCTTGGCCTCCTTGTTTCCTCCGAAGGATCCAGGGGCTTCCCCTCTCCTTGCCTGGCTGGCCGCCATCTTGCAGGAGACCAGGGGCAGTGGCAGCGGGCAGCCCTCCTGGCCTCCTCTCGGGCCGTCTGCCCACCTGTCCGTGGCCAGAGTGGGGAGGTGTTTCTTCCTGCCTGGAGGAAGAGCGCAATGGCTGTGAGCGGAGCGGGGCCTCCTGCTGCCTGCCCGGCCTGCGTGCGCCTGCCTCTCTGGCTGGCTATCTTGTCAGACGTCCCTCTCCTTGGCTGCCTCCTGGTAGAGCCCCACTTTCACTGCCTGTCTTCCCTCTCCCCCCACCTCTGTGCAAAGGCGGGGGGCCCTGCTGTTCCGTCGCATGTGTGGGCTGGGAGGGGAAACCATCACTGAAGGGGGGAGGAGGAGGCGGCAGTAGCAACAGTGGCAAGTCACAGCATTTGTAAAAGACCCCCAAACACACACCCCGTACATGGCGCCTGGACTTAGGATGAAATATTAGAGCCTGATATTTCTGTACGGCTTCCCAGCCCAGGAGGGCTCCTGGCTTTTTTCTCTCTGCCCCACTGGAAGGGAGGGGGCCTGCAGGGCTGACCAGTCTGGCCTCTCTGGTCCAAGGTCCCCCTGCTGGATGCTTCACTCAGCTGCCTGCTGGCCGCAGGAGGTCAGCCTCCCCCAGGTGGCAGCTGGACGTTCATTGCCTCTGCCCAGGGCGCTCTTCCCCTGAGGGAGGGAGGGCTGCTGCTTGTGACCCCTCGGAAGTGTTCAGATGTCCACGTTTGGGAGGTGGCACGAGGGAAGGATGTGGCTTCTGCTGCTCCTCTGTACAGACTGCTGGGCAGTTCTTGGGGCTCTCTGCCTTTGCGACCACCAGCAGGTTTCTCTTAGGTGTTCAAACTGGGGGGAAGGTGGCTGTTTGTGCCACTGAGATGGGGGCTGCCTCCCGTGGGCAGCTTCTGCAGCTCCTACTCCTTTTGCCCCTTGGCTGCTTCTTCCTCGTTCCTGACCCCAGTGGGGCCAGATCGGTCTTCCTGGTACCCTCTGGGTGGACGGGTGGACAGACGGACGGACGCAAGAGGACCACTGCTGAGGCTGGGGGAGAGGAAGGTGTTGCTGGCTGGCCTACATTTGGGGTGGTGTGGTGTGTGTATGTATCTGTTGTATTAGGAAAATCATGACCCCCTTGTGTGTTAGGTGCAGTCTAACCCCCCCCCCACATCTCATTTCCCCGTTTATGTACAGCCTGCTGTGGTCTCTTGGAGCCCTGCAAAACAAGGTATGAAGGTTTGAGTCCTTGATCTTGTCATTGGACCAGATTGGGGAGTGGAGATGAAGCCCAGAAAAGTTTCACGTTGCCTCAAGTGCCACTAGGGCATGGAGGTGACAGGGGCTGTTCCCCCGTTTTTTGGCAAGTACAAAATCTAGCAGCTACCTGGGTCTCTGTATCTTTTTCTCCCTTGCCCTGATGGGCAAATCTCGGATCTCATATGAGGCAGAGAGCAGGAGGAAGAGAAATGTGAGTCTGCTTTTAACACTAGCAAATGGGAGGTTAATTTTAGGAGGTGCAGGAAGGAGTGACAGTGGAAGCCAAATTAGGCAGTGTTATCTAGTGGTTGCAGATGCTGTGACTAAGCCCCTAGAAATGCAGCCGTGCTGTCATGGGATGCCTGTTCCACAAACACGCCAGGCCGTTTCCCTCCCCTTCTTTGGCTTGAGAATTAGAGAAGTGGAAATGCTGGCACATTCACTTGTCTGGCATTTTAGCTGGCTCCAAGACTATTGCATGCATGTATATATACAGTGTTGGTGTACATGTAGATACACCTGCATGTGTGTGTATGGAAATATATATATGCACACACGTACCGATGAACAAAAAAGAATAGCTCCAGCTTTTCATGTTATTCTGGCAGGAAGAATATTTGAGCCCTCCAACGTGATACAGCAGCAAAAAAGGTTGAAGTGATTTTAGACCGCATTCACAGAGCCATTTTTACCAAGTCATGAGAACAAAAGCCCCCCCCCATTCTACTCCATGCAGGCCCCGTGGGGCATCCCAGATCCTGTTCATGGTGCTTCTCTTTGGGAACAATGTGGGCAAACTGGAAGCGGGGCTGGGTGAGGGGAGCATGGAAGGTGTTGTGCTGCATGGAAAAGAGCTCCCGAGTGGAGCTGTTGGAGGGGTGGCTTACGTTCAGCCTCTGTATACTTGTTGGCTCCACAGATGGTGCTGCCAGGAACAGTTTGGCTTCTTGGACTATGGTCCACAATTTCGTGAAGATGAACTTCACAGCAGTTGGCAGGAAAGTTTTTGCTAAGAATCCCAGAAACCTCATTAGGAGGGCTTTAAACTGAGTCGGGGTAGGAGGGAGAGAGTATTCTTGAGGGCAGGGGTTCATCAAATGCTGGAGATACGGGTCCGACTCTTACAGGGAGCGCTGGGTGTGTAGGACAAGAACCCACCCAACAGTGGGAGGGGGAAAAATAAGCAGCTAGGGGAGTGTCTGTGGTCTTAAATGTCGCTACATGAATGCAGAGAGCATGGTAAGCTAACAGGTAAAGCAAAGAAATACGATGTAATAGGCATCACTGAAACCTGGTGGGATGAGTCCCATGGCTGGAGTGTAGCAACAGAGGGATATAACCGATCTGAGATAAAAAGACCAAACAAGAAAGGATAAATAGCGCTATCTGTTGGGGACATTTACACCTGTGAAGAGATCCATGGCTTAAATCCTGGAAGCCAGGTTGAGAGCAAGTGGATAAGAACTAAACACGGAGAAACAACAGGGATGTCATTGTGGGGTCTATGACAGACCCCCAAGCCAGATTGAGGACTTGGACCATATCTTCCTGGAGCATGTCCAGAGGAGGGCGACCAAAATGGTGAAGGGTCTGGAAGCCATGAAGCCCTTAGGGAGCTGGAGATGTTTAGCCTGGAGAAGAGAAGGTTAAGAGGCGGCATGATAGCCACGTTTAAATATTAGAAGGGATGTCATGTTGAAGAGCTTGTTTTCCGCTACTCCAGAGACTAGGACAGGGAGCAATGGATTCAAGCTGCAGGAAAGGAGATTCCACCTGAACCTCAGGAAGAACTTCCTAATGGTCAGGAGCTGTCCAGCAGTGGAATCTGCTGCTGCCTCCATGGAGTGTGGTGGAGTCTCTTCCTTCTTTGGAGGTTTTTAAGCAGAGGCTGGATGGCCATCTGTCCAAGGAAGTGCTTTGAGTGTTTGTTCCTGCATGGCAGAATGGGGTTGGACTGGATGGCCCCTGTGGTCCCTTCCAACTCTATGATCGTAACATTCAGGAAGGAGAGATATAGTTGTAATGGGAGATTTCAACTACCGTGATATTTGTTTGAAGTCAAACTCTGCCAGGTGTATCAGGCCCAAGAAATTCCTCACTTGCCTTGCAAACAATTTCGTCGTCCAGAAGGTTGAAGAGGCAACAAGGGGATCAGCTATTTTGGGTCTAATCCTAACCAACAGTAATAACCTGGTTAGTGGAGTGGATCCTTAGGTGGGAGTGACCGTGTTCTCCTGGAGTTTATTATACAGAAGAAAATGGAAGCCAAGCATAGTCAGACACGCATTTTAAACTTTAAGAAAGCTGATTTCAATAAACTTAGGGAAATACTAGGTATTGAAGGCACAAGATCAAATAATTCTAATTCAAATAATTCCAATGAAGAGGAAAAATGGGAGTTGTCTAAAGAAACCAGGATGGTTGTCTAAAGAACTTTTAACTAAACTAAGATTTAAAATGGCCATGTACAACAAATGGAAAAAGATGGGAAATCACCAAAGAGGAATTCAAACAAATAGCCAGCAATTGTAGGGAAAAAGTCAGAAAAGCTAAAGCACAGAACAAGCTCAGGCTTGCTAGAGAAGTTAAAACAATAAAAAGGGATTTTTTTTGGTTATGTCTGTAGGAAAAGGAAGAACAAGTAACTGGTAGGGTGTCTACATGGAGAGGATAGTGAAACGCTAACAGGACAGAGAAAAGGCAGAATTACTCAACACTGTCTTTGCTTTGGTTTTCTCCAAAAAGAAAAATGGTGTTCAAGCTGGAGAAAATGGAAGAGATGATGTAATAGGGGAAATGCAGCACAAAATAGCTAAGGAGGTAGTACAGGAATACCTGGCCACTCTTAATGAATTCAGGTCACCAGTGCTACGTGAAGTACATCCAAGAGTATTAAAAGAGCTGGCAGAAGTCATCTCAGAACCAGTGGTGACAATCCTCAAGAGTTCCTGGAGAACAGGAGAAGTTTCAGCAGACTGGAGGAGGGCAAATGTTGTTCCCATCTTCAAAAAGGGGAAGAAAGAAACAATTACCACCCAGTTAGGCTGACATCAGTATCAGGAAAGATCCTAGAGCAGATCATTCAACAGACGGTCTGTATGCACTTAGAAGGGAATGCCGTGGTTGCTAAAAGTCAGCATGGGTTTCTCAAAACAAGTCATGCCAGATTAAAGTGATCACATTTTTTGATAGAGTTACAAGCTTGGCAGATGAAGGGAATTCTGGGCTGCATCAACAGGAGTAGAGCGTCAAGATCAAGGGAAGTAATAATACCACTTTATTCTGCTTTGGTTTGACCTCACCTGGAATACTGTGTTCTGCAGTTCAGGAAGGATATTGACAAGCTGGAGCGTGTCCAGGGCAGGGCGACCCCAAAATGATAAGGGCTTGAAAGCCATGCCCTATGAGGAGAAGCTTAGGGAGCTAGGTATGTTTAGCCTGCCATGAAGAAGGTTAAGAGGAGACATAGAATCGTAGAAATGTAGAGTTGGAAGAGACCACAGGGGCCATCCGGTCCATGATAGCCATGTTTAAGTATTGAAGGGATGTCATATGTTGAAGAGAGAGCAAGCTTGTTTTCTGCTGCTTCAGAAACTAAGACACAGAGCAAGGGATTCAAGCTACAGGAAAAGAGATTTCACCGAAACATCAGGAAGAACTTCCTGACGGTCAGAACCCTGTCAGCTCCCTGCTGCTGTCTTGGAGTGTGGTGGAGTCATCTTCTTTGGAGGCTTTTAAACAGAGGCTGGATGGCCATTCGCTGGGGGTGCTTTAAGCATGGCGGGGCGTTGGACTCGATGGCCATTGTAGTCTCTTCTAACTCCATGTTTCTATGATTCTGTGAATGCTGTGAGTGTAGCATTGACTTCAGGAAGGCCTTTGACAAGGTCCCCCACGATATTCCTGCAAACAAGCCAGCAAAATGTGGCTTAGGCAAAGCTTCTGCTCAGTGGATTTGTAATTGGATCAGTGGCCAATGGCTTCTTTTCATCCTGGGGTGCCACAGGGTTCTGTCCTGGGCCCAGTGCTATTCAACTTTTTTTATCAAAGACTTGGGTGAGGGAATAGAGGACGTGCTCATCAAATTTTCAGATGACACGTGAAAATGAGCTAGAGTCTTTTCCGTGCTGCACTGTTATAGTGCTGTTGTTCCACTTTCAATATGCCGTGGAATCCTGGGCTTTGCAGTTTAGAATTCTCGGCCAGAGAGCTCTTTGGCCTCAGGAAACTACAAACCCCAGAATAATTCCACAGGATGTTGAAAGTGGAATAATAGCACTGTAACAGTGTAGGGCAGAAAGGCCCTAGGAGTGTGGCTCAGCAGTGTGATGCAGCAGTTAAGAAAGCCAGTGCGATTCTGGGCTGGATCAATAGGAATATAGTGCCCAGGTCAAGGCAAATGATGATACCACTCTATTCTGCTCTGGTCAGACCTCACCTGGACTCGTGTGTCCAGTTCTGGGCACCACAGTTCTAAAAAGGTACTGACAAACTGGAGCATGTCCAGAGGAGGGCAACTAAAATGGTAGAAAGCCTGGAAACCATGAAGCTCTCTGAGGAGTGGCTTAAGGAGCTGGGTATGTTAGGCCTGGAGGAGAGAAGGTTAAGAGGGAACAGGATAGCCACGATACGTAAATATTTGAAGGGCTGTCATACGGAAGAAGGTGGAGGAAGCCTGTTTTCTGCTGCTCCAGGACCAGGACACTGTGGAGCAATGCTTTCAAACTCCAAGAAAAGAGATTCCAGCTAAGCCTTAGGAAGAATTTCCTGGTGGTAAGAGCAGTTTGTCCGTGGGATGCGCTCCTGCCTGGGAGTGTGGAAGGTTCCTAAACCGAGGCTGGGAGTCTCCTCGTTCTTTGGGGGTTGTTCATCAGAGGCCGGATGGGCACCCGGCCAAGGGAGGACTTGGACTGCGTCATCCTGCGTGGCAAAAGGGGGTTGGACTGGGTGGCCCTTGGGCTTTCTTCCAGCGCTGTGGTTCTTTGCAGGGGAGCCTGAGGGCACAGTTTAGGTGCCCAGAGGCTGGTCACAGAAGAGGGCAAAGGCCTTTTCCTCTGTGCCTGACGTGGGGCTTGGATGGAGGGTTGTGGATGTGTGCGTGTGTGCACAGGGCTTAGGCTGCACCAGGGCAGATTTCTGGTTAAACTTTATAAGAATTGCCTCAGTGAGAAGAGCAGAATCACGGGGGGGGGGGTGCTACATGCTCTGGTTCTAGGGGGCAGCTAGATGGTCTTAGAGCCCCCCCCCCATGTTTCTGCCGTGGCGAGAGGCCTTCGCTGTGCCACGCTCACCCTCTTCCTGCCTACCCATGGACCTTCCACTGCTCTGCTGCTCTGTACCTCTGGCTTCTAGAGGATACTCGGTGATCATGGGGCGGCTTTCACCGAGGACTTGGGAGGTGGCCAGCCCAAAGAAACCAAAGAGGCCCGGGGAGGTGGCTGCCAGCCCTCCCCCTCGCCTTGCCATCCAGGCAGAGACTCCAGAGCGGGCAGTGGTTGGAGAAGAGGGTTTGGCTGCTGTGGAGGGCGGCCTGAGAGAGTGCCCCCCACTCCCTGTCAGCTGAAGAGAGTTCTTGCCTGGCCTGGGGGCCTTCAGAGTCTGTGTGGAAGCCCCCTGCCCAAGGAAAGTGTGTTGCGGGGGAGCGTGCCTGTTTCTCCTTTCCAGGGCGAGGCTGGGCGCCTGATCATTTTGCCTCTTTCCCTGGTGAGGTACGTGTGTATGCGCACATGCTGGGTGTGCGGTTGCACAAGTGCCCCCTCACTCTCCACTTCTGAGATTCCTCTGGCCGAGCTATGGAGCGGGAGGCCCTGCTTCATTCCTCCCTTGCTCTGCTCTGCCCGTGGGAAGCCGCTGGGGCCTCTGAACGTGTGTGAGTCCCAGGGCCCTGGAAAAATGCGGCTCTGGAATGTCTCCAGGGCAGGCGGGGAATGGCGGCCGGACTGCCTGCCTGCCCTGGCTGCTGCTGCTGCTGGCCCCTCGCCCCTCCCAGGCCATGGCCAGGCAGGTTGCGTTCACCGTCTCCTCCTCTTGAACGCAGGGGCAGTCCCAGGGCATGCAGGAGTCTGTCTCTGCCATTGGCTGGCGCTGATTTTGGGCCCCAGCAGGGCCGGAGGGGAGCAGGGCTTCAAAGAGAGGACTGGGAATGCGGGGATGCGGGGGCCCCGACCGTCGGCCAGGTTCCCTTTGCACGGGCTAGTCTGGAGAGGTGCGGCAGGGCCCAGTCCTGCTGCCTGATTTGGAGAAGAGGGTGCTGGGACCAGTTCCTTGGGCACGGTGTGTGTGTGTGTGTGTGCGCGTGCACACCATGCCGGATGTGGGCCCTGAGCCATGTCAGCTGCAGAAGTGGGGCTGGCCCTCGGGGTCCACCTCAGGGGCCCTTCCTGGCTTGCCTGATGTTTATTATCCTACTGTTCAGGGTTCCTAGCAAATGTAAAACAAATAGGCACCAGTGGGGAAAAATAGAGGCCCCAAACAGGAAGCAAAAAAGAATAAAGAGGCAAATGAACCATCCTGTAAGGTGGTCACCTCAGAGGTAGAGGCTCCAGAAAGGCACCCCCCTCCCTGACAGAATGGATTTGGAGCTTTAAAGCTGGCCGGAATTTGCACAAATTGTGGCGGTTTCTCAGCCGACTTCAAGAGCCACCCCCAGTACCATGTGGCCCATCACCCAGGCTGTGAAGGGGGTTGGCCAGCCTGTCTCCATCCCCAAAGGGCTGCCGCGGGCGGGAGGGAGGGGCTCAAGCTACATCCCATTGTCCCCCCAACTCTGGAGGCCCCCTGATCCTATTTGGTTACGGCACTGTGATTCCACTTCAGCTACCATTGCTGCTGCTTCATCCCACAAAATCCTGGGATTTGTAATTTAGGTAGGGACTAGAGGGGCTCTGCCTGAGAAGTCTAAGTACCCCTTCATTCAGTTGCAAACCCCACAATTCCATAGGATGGGTAGCTGTGGCAGTTAAAGTGGAATCATAGTGCTACAACTGTGCAGTATGGAAGGGCCCCTGAGTCCTGAGGCAAAGTGTTTGTTCTTAAGTGGAAGAGAGTTTACTCCTTTTCTGCAAGAAGGCCTGGGATCTGCCAGTAGGTGCACACACACATGTACATGTGTGTGTATGTCTGGCATCTTTCGTGTTGGTGCCTTAGGCACACATAAGTTTCCTTGTGCACGCAGTTGTTCTTTCTTGGCCAGTGCATAATGTTTGTGGTCAGCTGGGGGTTCCAACTCTGTCGTTCTGTGATTCTGTGGAGTTACACATGTGGGGCCGTGGCACACTGTTGTTCTCCTCCAAGGACATTTGTATGTACTTTTGTGAGACTGAGGGGATATCCGTGCTACACAGTTGCATCACCGGGATTCCACTTTAGCTGCCCTGGGAGCATCCTGTGGCATCCTGGGATTGGCAGTTTGGAGAGGGCATTTATATCCTCCGCCAGAGAGCTCCTCTAGTGCCCCTGGCCAAACTACAGCTCCCAGGGCTCCACAGGATGTAGCCGTGGCTGTTACAGTGGGGTCGTAGTCCTGTCCTTGTGAGGTGGGAGGGGGCCTGAGCCAAGCCTTGCTCCGGGGAGCAGTCTTCTCAGGGCCGTGGAAAGACCCTGGCTGTGTGCTCCAGCTCTGGGAGGCTGAGAGATGATGGCATGGTTTAGGTGGGTGGGGTGTAGGGGTTTCTTTGCTTTATTTCCTTTAGATGTGTTGAGTTGCTTTGTTTTTAAAAATAAAGCCACCTTTTTTCTTGGTGGTACCCCCGTAAAATCATTGGATGCTGGGTGTTGCAGAATCAATCAATTAACAGATGGAATTTTGGAGCCTTTGGCTGTTATTTTTGGACGTTCTTGGAGAACAGCTGAGGAAGGATTGGAGGTGGTCAGACATCCCCATCTTCCGAAAGGTGGTGGTGATGCTGATAGTGGGGAGGCCAGAGTGTGTGTGACCACTGGCTCAGCTTGTGACTGCATGGGATCTGTGCAGCTGGACAAAGACAGTTCTCCTGGCTACTGGGAGCCCTCTGGCCGTGGGTGTCCAGCCTGGGCTCTGGGGGTTGGACCAAATGGCCCTTGTGGGTGCTCTGACTCTCTCATTCTATGATCCTGACTGTGGAGGGTCTGTACCACACTCTGGGCATTGTGGTTCAGGAACGATGTGGGCAAAGGAGGATATGCCCGGAGAAGGAAAGCAGAGGTGGTTTCCGGCCAAAGTCCTGGGAGGAAAGGCAGAAGGAGTCGGCGGGATGTGGTCCAGAGAGGCAGTGGTGTGGCATTTCCCCATATAGTTGGAGGGCTTGTGCAGGGATGGGAGATGAGCTGCATGTAGCCCCACAGACCGCAAGCCGCTTCTAGAGCCACCACCAGTCTCTTGTCTTTCTCCATCTCCTTCCCTTTCCCCCCAACACACTGAACGCTGGTGGGATCCCCTGCCCCCTATGAAGATGGGTGACGGCAGCACTGAGCACCGTGGGAGACCCAAAGGTGGCAGGGGGTGTTGAGGCTCCAGTGGAGACTCTTCTTCACGCTTGTTCTCTGTCCTTCCCCTTCTGAGAGTGCTCCTGCTGGCCCTGTGGGGTTGGTCTCTCCCTTTGGCCTGCAAGCCAAGGACTCACCCTGGGCGCCACCCTCCCCTCTCAGCCCTGGACAAGCCACACGAGGCTGCCCTGGATGAAGAAGGCCTGCCGCCCCGGCCGCCCCACAGCCTGGCTGTCCTGTCCACGGGGTGTCAGGAAGGGCTGCTGCACCCCTGGGTGCAGAGGACGTCTCCCCTCAAACTGGCCCACTTACCCATGTGACCGTCTCTCCTGGCACCCTCTTGGCAGATGCTCTGTGCTGTCGGAAGTCCTGCAAGGTCAAAGCTGCCCAGGAGGTTTTGTCCTTGAGAAGGGGGGTCCTCTGGCAGAGATCCTCTCTTTCAGCTTCCCCCTGGGCTCCACTTCAGGGGGTGGCTTCTGCACCCAAGGAGGAGGCGGGGCAGAAGGCAAGAGGGAGGGACGGAGGGAGCTTCTGGGCTGGGCAGAAGCCATTCTGGCCAGCCCTGGGGTCAGAGGAAGGAAGCACACTCCAGCTGCTGGGAAGGAGATAGCGGGGGGGGCTCGGGGGAGGAGAGAAGGATATTGCCTGCAGATCTGCTGCTGAAGCTGCCACCACTGGCAAAGGACCCGGGGGGACCAGCAAGCTCAGGAAGGTGGGGAACCCCAGGGTCAGAAGCCTTTCCCCACCCAGTGGCTTTCAGAGCCGCC
Organism: Ctenosaura bakeri; assembly: GCA_948474755.1. Taxonomy (NCBI): domain Eukaryota; kingdom Metazoa; phylum Chordata; class Lepidosauria; order Squamata; family Iguanidae; genus Ctenosaura; species Ctenosaura bakeri. The sequence continues at coordinate 70,947 of CAOLHI010003689.1, read as the reverse complement.
TGAAGCACCAAGAAGGGTCCCTGCAGGGGGCTCCCCAGAGCAAGGGCGGCAGGTGAGAGGCCTTAGAATGCATCTCGATGGGTCTGTGGTGATGCTGAGGGCTGGGCACACTTGTATGGGGCAAGATGGGGCTGCATGTCCTTTGGGCCGAGGCACTCAGGGTGGCTTCAAATGAGGGGACGAGGCAGACAGATAATACATGGGCGCCAGAGGCTCCTGCTTCAGTCTGGGGGTGCCATGACAGTTATGGAGTGGCATTGGTGGTCTTGGCAGTGCCCATGTCTTTGTCCCTCTTCCACGCTGGATGGGCGCTGCCCCCATCACAGGCTGCCTGGCAAAGAGGGCTCCTGCTTCAGAGCTGGTGGTTGGGGGAGGGTCTCTGGAGTGGGATTTGGGAGAGTAGGCAGGCCCTTGTGCCAGGTCTGGCCCCCTGGCATCTTTCAGGAGATCCTGCCCCCCTCCAATTCAGGGGGCCTCTGTGCTGGCTTCTTGGGGGTGCTGTTTGGGAGTGTTTGCAGGAGATTTAGTGAGGATCCTTGGCTGCCCTTTCGGCTGCCCCCTTCCCCCTGGTCCTTCTCACTGGTGGCAACTGCAAGGCCCTTCCTCTCTCTGTGAAAGTCACAGTGGGGCAGGCAATGGAGAGGTGGGGAGGGAGCTTTGCAGCAAAATGGGTGGGTGATCTGGTGCTCCTTCCCTGATCTGCCCTTGATGGCCCACTGCTCGTGGTGCTGCCATTGCCTGCTTCTGCTCCATCAAGCTACCACTGGTGGGTTCAACCCCCCCCTTTTCCTGCAACCAGGCCTCCAGTTCTGCATCCAAGGAGCCCCCCGCCCGCTCTGCCACCCCCTCCCCAGTACCTGCTTCACAGCTGCACAGCATAGCAGTGCCCGTCTCCTTTGCTGGAGGCCACACCCAAAGAGAGCTCTGCTCCTGCCACCCAGGCTGAGGAGGCATCTTGGTGGGGTGGGGTGTGTGGTTTTTGGGTGTTTGTTGGAGGGGGTGTTGATGGGGGGGCTTTGTGTGCAGGTGGCCTGGGTGGCCAGGAGCAGTGGGGCCTGGCTGAGCATGGGCCCTGAGGGAAGGAAGACAGAGGAGTCCATGGTGCTTGGTGGGTTTGGGGTCTCCAGCTCCCCAGAAGACTTGGCCTGATGCCAGGGGCCCGGTGGGCATTCCATCCAGGGGACAAGGGAGGCAGAAGGGGAAGGGCTCCTTTGTGAGGATAAGCAGGACTCCCCGTGCCGTCCTTTCTCCGGGTGGTTTCCCCTCATGTCGCCCCAGCGGTCAAGGTCCATGGGAGGGGGCCGCATGGGCTTATCAGCGGGGGCCCCTTGCTCCTGCCTTCCTTTTGCGGGCTGGACTGTTGGCTGGAGTGACTCAGCTCCTTTTATTTTTGTTCTGTGGCTGCCTCTGCCTCGCCCTGTCCCTGGGCCATCCTGGGGGTCTCCTTGCCCATCCCTCCTCTTCTTCCTCCTCCTTGACCTGCAAGGCTCACGGGATGAGAGGCATCCCCCCAGGAGGGGCTGCAGGATGTGGGGAGGGCTGCCGGATCCAGGCCATGGGGCTTTAGCTGCAAGGTCTGCTGATGCTACTCCCTTCCTTGGGCTGCTCCCCACCCATGGCTTTGCTGGATTGTTCCTCCTCTCCCTCCAAGCTGCCCCTGCAGCCCCACACGTCCCTGCCCCCCTGCAGCTAGGCCCCCCCAGGCCCCCATCATCCATCCCTGCATTTCTGCATACCAGCACCGGAGGTGTCAGGGTCAGAGTTGACCTTGAGACCCCCATGCCTTTCAGGAACACCCTGGCCCCTCTGCCCCTGTGAGGCGGGCCCTTTTGGCCAGTCGGGGTTCTTCTGTGGCTCTCGGCCTGGGGGTTCCAGCTCTGCCAGGAGCACTGCATGCTCGGTAGCCAGAAGGGCCCCCGGCAGCTCTGGGCTGAGTAGACACAGTAGTTGCTCTGAAGCCCCCTGACCGGGCTGCCCTGACCCCCACTCCCAGTGTCGGTGCGATGGGCCTCAGGGTGAGGGGTAGGAAGCCCCCACCCAAGAGCATGTATTGGGAAAGGAAGGCTCTTCCCCTTCCTGCCTACCTTCCTTTCATCTTTGTCTCTTTCTCTCTGCCCCGGCCCCCAGGTGAAGCAGGAGAGGGGACTCACCAGCCGCCACCATGGTCGCCCTGTCGCTCAAGATCAGCATTGGCAATGTGGTGAAGACGATGCAGTTTGAGCCTTCCACCATGGTGTACGATGCCTGCCGGATTATCCGGGAGCGAGTGCCGGAGGCACAGATGGGCCAGCGTGAGTCCTGCGTGGGGTGGCACCAGGTGGAGGGGGTGACACAGCTGCCAGAACGGCCGCCCCCACAGGCCCCAGGGGTGGGGAGGCCCAGAAGCAGTGGGGCACATAGAATCATAGAATCATAGAAATTCAGAGTTGGAAGAGACCACACAGGCCATCCAGTCCAACCCCCTGCCATGCAGGAACACCCTCAAATCAATCCCGACAGATGGCCATCAAGCCTCTTGCTTAAAAACCTCCAAGGAAGGAGACTCCACTACACTCCGAGGCAACAGATTCCACTGCCGGACAGCCCTGACTGTCAGGAAGTTCTTCCTGAGGTTCAGGTGGAATCTCCTTTCCTGCAGCTTGAATCCGTTGCTCCTTGTCCTGGTCTCTGGAGCAGCAGAAAACAAGCCTTCTCCCTCCTCTATGTGGCATCCCTTCAAATATTTAAACATGGAAGACTGGGAAATTAATCCAGCAGCTGAGTCCAGGGGCGGGGGAGCGGCTGTCCTTTCCCAAATGGCCAGGGGACGGGCCCTGCTGGGAGTTGGCTGGGGGTGCTTGATCCTGCCCAGAAACCTTTCAGAAGGGATCTCTGAATGCCCCCCTGCCCTTGCTGGACCCAAAGGCTGACCAGTAGAGATTGAATACTTGTAAGCCTAAATGCCCTGAAGGCACTAGATCCCCTCTGACTTTAGGGGCTGGATGGGAGACCGCCAAAACATACCAAATGCTGTAGGCTGTATTTTGGAGGATGGAACTGGCAGAACAACTACAGAGGATTCCTTGCCTGCCTGGCCCCAGAGCTGCAACCCCAGATTCCTGTCATGTGCCCTTTTCCCTGCTTAATCCCTTCTTGAATTGGGTACTTGAGCTTCAAGGTGACTCCCTGCTGTGAACCAGTGGCTGTGTTGCTTTTTGTGGGTTTGAAGCAGTAAGGGTGACCAGGCTGTCTCCCAAACTCCATAGGACAAACAGGGACAGCGGCAAAACCAAATACAGTGTGCCCTCCATATATGCAGGGGTTTCATTCCAGGAACTCTTGAGTAAAACAAAAAGCACTCAAATGCTCCATCCCGTTATTGTCACTGGAGGCAATGAGCACGCACCGGGTGAGACCTTTGACAATAATTGGACACAAGACTTTGTGCGACCTTGCATTTGTGTGTGCAAAGTTGCACCAGCAGAGGGCACACTCCAAGCAGAAGTTTATTAAGACACAGAAAACTCCTGCCTCTGTTCACCTGTTTCATGTCTCTCTGCCATCCTCTCCATATGTCTAGGCCATCTTTCCCCTCTCTGCCCAGATAGAGACAAGCCTCAGTTTTGCATCCTTTCCTTCCTAGCTCCCCTGTGCTGTGATTGGCTGGCACCAGCCAGGCTCGCCCAGCTCCTCTGTCAGAAGCCATTGCTTCACTCTGTTAAGGCCTCCAGAGGTTTCCAATAAGGACAATGCAATCGAGCACCTTGAGACAAACAAAACATTAAATTTATCACCACACTCATTTATAACTTAGCAGTGTCATAGTACACATTGGCAAAGTAACTTTAACTTCGTTACATACCAGTTGTTCTAAAATTTTCCATGTTAACATAGTTTCACCTTACTTTGCGCTTCATGTTATTTCTTTTTCTACTGCTTAAATAATATTACATTCATAATTTATATTATTTAATAAAAACATTTTTGTCTTCTAAGCAATGTTTTCTAAAATTATTAAGATAGCGCTCATTTATGATTCATTTACCATTCTCATTACATTAAATGCTAAAACTTTATAAGGGAGACATTGAAAACACTTTTCAATAAAAGACTTATCCTTTTAAAAGTCAAAGATAGTTTACAAATGAGCACGTACAGCTTTTCTAACCTCACAGTCTCACTTTGAGGTACACACATAAAAGTTTATGAAATGGTTAATGTTATCCCCTGCCGCTTTCCAGAATTCCTGTAAATAAAGTTGCAGCGCCCACATGGAATTACGCAGGTATTGCAAACAGAGTAATTGACTTAGCAGAGCCCAGGAGGCATGGTGGTCCTTCCAGCAGCAACTCTCCCCTGTGTTACTACACAGCATCTGTCCACACAAGCAGCTCTCGCCTTGTGGTCCTTCTGGGGGAGCAGTCTAGTCGTTCCCGGTGAGCAGGGGCTGTCCAGCCCACGGAGCTGCTCTCCTCTCCCCGGATACTGAGGGCCACAGGGAACCCCGGATGGCTAGCCTGATGGTACGGGGATGTGGAAGCCAGCAGCGTCCCTTTTGCTGTTTCTTTCACTGTTTTTATTTCCTTCACCATTGTCCTCCTCCTTCTCACTGGGGTCAAGTGCTGATGCACAAACTGCCTTCCCTTTTTCATTGACGTTTGCGGAATCTGCATTTTGACAAGGGGTCTCCTCAGAGTCTGCTACCTGAAATGGTGTCTCCCTGCAGGTCTCTCTCATCACTGACATCTCCTCTTATAGGGCACTCTGCAGTCTTTCTGCTAAGATACTTGCTTGCAGGTTGCTTTCAGGATCATCTGTATGACCTTTGGTTACCCATTCACTCACAGTTCTTGCTTTTTCTTTGATTAGTACATTTATTTAACCTGGTTCTTTAACTTGGGTTAGGCTATCATCTATTGGAAGTCAAGTAGTATTTCCAGGTGAGCCTTTTACCTCTGAGAGAATTAACCCTGCAGATTTCCTGAGTCGAATATATCATCTTTATTCTCTTTGCAAGTTGTTTCTGAAAGTTGTTCCTCTTTTGTCCAGCTGGTGGGTGGTTACATGGTCCCCAGCCAGCTGTTGGGCCAAATCACTTCCAATTAAAAGCAGGTACTGAGGTGTTTGAACTGACAGCTGGGTCCCAGGGTCCTTGCCAGTCCTTATTGTGATGTTGGCTGTCCTAACTGGGACTGGGAACAATGGTCCTCCGAAGACCTCAGTCATGACTTGTTTTTCTTCCAAAATATTTTCTTTGTTGACGAGCTGGGACTCGATAGTGCCTAAGTCAGGCCCAGAATCCCTCAGAACTTTGGTGGTGTAACCCTTCTCTTTACAAGTAGAATTGGTCTCTGAGGTTGTGGGGACACGTACAGTCCTGAGGCGACCGTGCCATCCCTTTCTCTGGGTTCCCTTGTTTCCTTGAGACCCTTCCGCTAAAAGTGGAGGAGTTTAGCCCTTTGCCTGCCCCTCAGACTGAATCTTCCTCACAAAGTTTACTTGATTTTGACCTACAGGTACATTTCCTTTAACTGTGGTTGGGCAGTTATGCTGAATATGCCCCACGTCTCCCACAAGTTTTAATTCCCATATTTGATCTGGCTTGTGGGCGGGACCTAAAATTCTCTCCTTTTCTGCCCCTGTCCTGCTGGTTTCTGTGGGGTTCTGCTTCTGTCTCTGAGAGAGAATGTCTTTTCTCTCTTATTAATGCCAGATAATCCTTTGCATCAGCTGCCTTTGCCACTGTTTTTGGTTGTTTGTCCTCCACCAACCACCTGAAATCTTCAGGCAAGATGTTCTAAAACTCTTTCAATCCAATCAAATTTATCACATCTTCCTTCAGCCTTGGACTCAGTAATCCAGTTCTTCCACAGCTTGCCCAGTTTACACCCTAATTGTGTATCTGTTTTCTCAGATTTGTTTTTTTAATCTCTTTAAACTCTTTTCTATGATGTTCTGGTGTTAAACCAGATCTTTGTTTAATCCTTTCCTCAAATCAATCATAGTCCTTTGCTTCTTCCAGTCTCATTTCCCCATTAATTTCTGCCAGGCCTCCACAAATTTGGGATCTTAAACATCCCATTCTGTCCTCATCCTTCACTGCCATGTCAACACAAGCTCACTGAAAACTCATGAAACATGAATCAATGTTATCTCCTTTATAATGTTTAGGAAATCTTTTTACCTCCGGTTAAGGGAAACCATTGGGGTTAGTATTTGTAGGAGTCGAACTTGATGACAACTTCAGTTCTGCCAGTTTCATATTTTACGTCTGTAACTCATGAGCCCTGTCTTTGTTTTTCTCTTGATTCTTGTTCCTTTAACTCTTGTTCTTTCTCTGTTTTCAAAATTTCTAATTCTTTCTCATATTGAGTTCCTTTTAACGGTCTCTCATCTTGCAGTGCTTTCTCTCTTTGTTCCTTTAACTCTCCTCATGTTCCATCGTATCCAATTCAATTTTTTTCCTTTTATTTTTCATATTTCCACACTGGCTGCTGCATTGTCAGTTGCAGTGTATCTGTGGTCTGCGCTCCCTTGTTTCCTCCTTCTCCTTCTGGAAAGGGGTTTTCCAAAGTAGGTTTTACTTTTCTGGTAGCCATAAGATATATATTTTCTTACATTTACCAACAACTTCTATCTCAGGAAATACTTCTGTTGTGATAAAAAATAACTTCCTTTTGTTTAATTTATGCTCATTTCCTTACTGCTTTGGCAATTTCTTACTTTAGCTCTAATTTTTGCCTCACCAACCACCTTTCTGAGTTCAGCTGGTGGCTTTTCATTGCCGTGTCCCCTGATTTACCTCAGCCTTGTACTTCAGGGATTCCACTTTCCTCACAACCTTTATGGCACCTCAGGTACTTCACTTGTGTCTTTCTCTCTTCCCCTCAAAACACCATGTTTGACAAAGCTCTGCCCAGTGTCCAGCCGGGACCCCTCCTTGGCCTCCTCTTGACCAAACGGGTCTCTCCGTGAGTTGTGAATGGCCGCCTTCAGCCAGGCGTGCCCGGCTCTCCCTTCCCACCTTGCCCGAGAAAGCGCTGTGAAGTTCATGGGTCCCCATAAGTCAACAGGCAACTTGGAGGCACAGACACTGGCACTCACATGATGGAGGGACCCTTTTATCAACTGCACCTGGAAGACGGGGTGGGGAGGCACAGCTGCTGTTGCCGTTGCTGCTGCAGAGGAAGCCCACCCCCTCCAAGCCAGTGCCAGCTGGAGGGATGCGGGCACCTCGTCTACAGCTTCCTTTTTCCACGCCCTGTTATGTTCTCGTGGACGTCTTAATCAGTTGCCCTCCTCTGCTGCTTCTCAGCACCCAGAGCCTTCCTCCCAAGGTAGCTTTTGAATTAACTTGAAGTCCAGAAATGCCCATGCAGGAGGGCATACAGCTTCTAAGGTGCCACTCCAGGGCTTGCTGTGGATGCTGAGGGTCTGGAACTGCTCCCAGGCTGACTCTCCTTCCCTCCGGGAGGCCAGGGGCCCAGCCTGGGATCCTGCTCCGGCCCCCTCCGCCTGCCTCTGGAAAGGCCTCTGAGGCTGGCTGAGCAGCTCCATTCTGCTTCCCGCAAGATCCTTGGTGTCGTGGGCCCCAGCACTTCTCACATGCCGGGCGCACACTCGTAGCCTGTCAAAGAAGCACCTGTGGCAGAGCAGGAGGAGGGCTCTGGGTGGCGCCAGTGGGAATCTGGGGGGCAGGTAGCGTTTCAGACAAAATGTGAAAGATCTCATGGGCAGTGCTGGCAGAGTGGGGCAGCCCCACAGGACAGTGGAAGGGGTCATCTTCTCATCTGGCCTATGTACTGTTTGTCACAGGGGCCATCTGGGTTCCCACAAAGCCCCAGGGATGAGAGGACCACCCTAAGGAACCTACCCTGCCCCATGGATACTCTCTGTGACCTTTCTGGACAAATCCAGTGGGAAGGAGCTCTGCATTCCCCCCATTTTTCATGGTGCTGGGCTCGCTCCTCAGAGCCTACAGTGGCTGAAAGACCCCCATTCACACACACATGCTCACAAGGAAGAAGTATCAGCCAGTTTGAAGAAGCCTAGAATTCACAGAAGGTTTTAAGAAGCTCTTTTTAGAGAGAAATACCTGAAGGGGGTAGGAAAAGCCCCCCAAACAGGCAGCTGGGGTGTGAGCATGCTCAGAACATGTGGGGTCATTTGGAAGAGAAAACCAGAGTGGGGAGGGGAGGGGAGGGGAGGGGCTGGCCTTGGAAGTTGTTGCTGGGGGAGGGCTCATCAGTGGTCAGCCAGAAAGGCTGGTGGAGAGGGAGAAGGCATGGGCCCAGGAGGGGTGGGTTCAGCCTGCCTTTCCCTGTCCTCCCCCTCTTTTTTGCTCTCTGAAGCAAGGAGCAAAAGGGGACCAAGGAGGGGCTGCTATGGAGGCCACCTGGGACTGACGTCACCCCCCTTAAATTGTGCCTACATGCCTCCTCCAAGTCTAAAGCTGACACCCACTTACCTGAAAAAGATCTACAACCCATTGAACCCTCCAGGCTGAGCCAATGTGGTTTCCTTTGGCGAGTTGCACCGCTTCTGTGTCAGCCTTCTGGGCCTCCCCAGGGCTCGGCTGGCAAGGCAGAATCTGGGATTTTACAGCCAAGAAACATCACGGGACACATCTGTCCCAAGAGAGGCCCTTATGGATGAAACTCCCTCCTCCCTTCCCCTAGTTGGGCTCCTTAGCCCCCTCAGGGCTCTCTCTTGTTAAAAAAAGATGGGGTGTGCAGGTGCACACCTGTTGGGGTGCCATGTACGGGCCTGGCCTCAGGTGGGAAGGAGGGCACAGCTGCCCTCTCCAGGTGGTCTGCTCCCTCCCCCCTCCCAGAAAAGCCCCTGAACCCTTCTCGCTGGGGACAGGGGAGGAGGAGGACTGGAGCATGCCTGCTGGGTGAGCTGGGAGGGTGCTCCTTGGCGAGGAGCAGTTTTTAAGCTCAGGTGGCTGTGGGGCAGGCATGGAACAGCAAAACCCCAGCATCTCCAGCTGGGCGTCTTGTCTGGCTGGCGCTGGGAGAGTCCGGTGCTCTGTTTCTCTTTTGCAGCCAATGATTTCGGCCTCTTTTTGTCGGATGAAGACCCGAAGAAAGGGATTTGGCTGGAGGCTGGGAAGGCTTTGGACTACTACATGCTCCGCAATGGGGTGAGCCTCCCTCTGTGGTGCTGCTGAGCTTTGTGACGGGAGCTGCTAGCTGCCCCAAAAGCCTGAGAAAGCCAGCCCTGAATCTAGATTGGACTGGGGGCCTGGTCCCTTAGATCCTTGTTTGCACAGGGGGCAGCTGGGGGTCGTGGTGGGAGGCCCACGGGCAGTTGGGCATGAATGCTCAAGTGCCAGCTCTCAGGCATGCTCGGCCTCTGAAACTGGAGGCTGGACAGCCATTCTAAGCACTGACCCCTTCCCCAAACAGGTCCCACGGCTACCTGTGCCAGTGTCCTTCACTGGTTGCTCCTCACTTCTGCCCAGTATGACCCCCAAATTACACTCTGAGGCTGGCACCTACTGACCTCTTGCACCCATCTCCCTAATTTCTCAGGACACCATGGAATACAAGAAGAAACAGCGGCCGCTGAAGATCCGCATGCTGGACGGGACAGTCAAGACGGTCATGGTGGATGACTCCAAGACCGTCACAGACATGCTCATGACCATTTGTGCCAGAATCGGTGAGAGGCACCAAGGCCCTTGTGCAAGGGCGGGGGGAGGGAGGAGGAGGATTCTTTCTGGAGGGAGCTGCTGGCTTGGAAGGCCAAAGGAGAATAAGGGTACCCCCGGCTGGCTTGGTTGGGTGACTGCACGACCTCCCTGCCCACCTGGCCCCCTTGGGCCATATGGAGCGCCTCTCGCAAGCATTGCTCCCCTCACCCCACAGGCATCACCAACTATGACGAGTACTCTCTGGTGCGGGAGATGGTGGAAGAGAAGAAGGAGGAGCAGACAGGGACCCTCAAGAAGGACAAGACCCTCCTGCGTGATGAGAAGAAGATGGAGAAGCTCAAGCAGAAGCTGCACACCGACGACGAACGTGAGTTGCGGGGGCAAGGGGTGAGCAGGTTGTCGGTCAGGCAGGCATCTGGGGGCTGCGTCTCTCTTGCCCCCATTGCCTCCAGCCCCTGAACACATCTTCACTGCCCCCTCCTCCTCCTCACGCAGTCAACTGGCTGGATCATGGCCGAACACTGAGGGAGCAGGGCATTGACGACAACGAGACACTGCTCCTCCGGCGCAAGTTCTTCTACTCTGACCAGAATGTGGACTCGCGAGACCCCGTGCAACTCAACCTCCTCTACGTCCAGGTGCGCTTCCTCCCCCTGCCCTCATGCATGCCGGACTGTGACCTCTCCTGGGGGTCACCTGATTCCCCTCATGCCTGTCTGTGTCTGCCCTAAAATGCACCCGGCTGGCGAAGAACATGAAACATCGGGCAGTCACAGCAAGCACGTGTCCTGGCTGGATCTGCTTGAGGAGGGAGTGCCACTGACTAATTGGGGTCTCTGCCCTCTGCCCCCTCCCTGCACATAGGCCCGTGATGACATCCTGAACGGCTCCCACCCTGTCTCGTTTGACAAGGCCTGTGAGTTTGCTGGCTACCAGTGCCAGGTCCAGTTTGGGCCCCACAATGAACAGAAGCACAAGCCGGGATTCTTGGAGTGAGTCTCTTTCTCTCAGCCAAACACTTGGCAGGGGGTGGGGTGGCTGCTCTGCTGCCACTCAGGGGGCTTCTACTGTGTGTGCAGTGTGTCTGTCTTGGGAGGGGTGTTGATTTCAATGGATCCTACCAATCATCCACCACCTGGAGAGACCCCTGTATTTTGGCCTCTCCTCTCATTCCACTCGGCTATCTGACCTGCCCCAGAGCAACCCGAACCCAGGTCTCTGTATGCTGAGTTTTGACCTGGCCCCCTAAGCCCTGTCCCCGTAACGTCTGCCCATCCTCTCCTTATGCAGCCTGAGGGACTTCCTGCCCAAGGAGTATGTCAAGCAGAAGGGTGAGCGCAAGATTTTCATGGTGAGTGGAAGGTGGGAGACACCTGGCACCAACTCCTTGTGAACTGGGATCTCTTGAGATGCTCTGGCCTGGCCCTGCAGACTGCCAGATGCCGCCTTCCCCCACACGCACACCATAGTCCAGAGGAGGGTAACGTTCGCATCACTTTGTGTATAGATATATAAAGGGATCATCTGGAGATAATCAGCACATTATGCTAACTGTGGGAAAAGAGTAAGCGGGTGGCCCAGGTTCCCCCAGCACACTTTCCCCAGAGACCCCGGGGGCTCGTGGCTTGGTTCTGACTGTGCAAGGGGGCGAACAACTCCTCAGAGCCTCAGTGGGGCCAGAGGGCGTTGCAGGGGCGGAGGTGATGGGGAGGGGAAGCCACACTGGGGCTGATGGGCTTTTGGGGCTGATCTCCCCTCAGGCCCACAAGAACTGCGGCAACATGAGCGAGATAGAGGCCAAGGTGCGCTACGTGAAGCTCGCCCGCTCTCTCAAGACCTACGGAGTCTCCTTCTTTTTGGTCAAGGTGAGGCACAGGGGACCCCCTCCTCAGCAAGGATGACAACGCTGGAGTGGGGGTCACACCGGATCCTCCTTGCCAGCTGTCCCTCCGATGATTTCACCCATGGGTGTGGGGGCCAGTGCTAAAGGCTGGCTGGGTCTTTGGCCCTGAACTCAAGAGGCTGCAGGGGTGGAGCAGCCCCGTGACACTGCCTGTGTCTCCCCCATCCCACCTGTAGGAGAAGATGAAAGGCAAGAACAAGCTGGTCCCGCGACTGCTGGGCATCACCAAGGAGTGCGTGATGCGGGTGGATGAGAAGACCAAGGAAGTCATTCAGGAGTGGAGCCTCACCAACATCAAGCGCTGGGCTGCTTCCCCCAAGAGCTTCACCCTGGTCAGTCCCAGTCCCACTGGCCGATCGACCTCCCTCCCTCCCTCCCTCCCTCCTTTCCCCTGCCTTCTCCTTCCTTCCCGTCCTTCCTCCCTGCCCTCCATCTTCCCCTTCTCTCTCTGCTTCTTCCTTCATGCCCTCCCTCCTTCCCTTCCCTTTTCTTCTTCTTTTCCTCCCTGTGCAAAGGCTTCTCTCCATCCCTTGCTGCCTATCCCAGCGCCAGACTCCCTCCTCACTCTCGGCAAGGATTGGTGGTGACCTTCACTCTTCTCCTCCTGGGGGATCAAGGGGGAGGGGGTTGGGGTGCCCCTGGGGGACACACAGGACGGGGGAGGGGCACTGTGGGCTCCAGTGGGGCTGCTGCTCTGTCACCCTGCCGTACCCGCCTGCCTTCCCCCATGTGCCCATCTGCTGCTCCTGCTTTGCCTTGCCAGGATTTTGGGGACTACCAGGACGGCTACTACTCCGTGCAGACCACTGAAGGGGAGCAGATCGCCCAGCTGATTGCTGGCTACATTGATATCATCCTGAAGAAGGTGAGGTTTTTGCAGAGAGTGGGACGGAGTGGGGTAGCTGAGCGGCCTCGTTCAGGGTGGCATGGGCGTTGGGAGAGCAGGTCTACCCGGGAAGGATGGAGAGCCATGGGGGAAGCCGTGGGACAAAGACCAGGCTAGGCCACCTCTTGTTTCGGGAGGAAGGAAGGAAGGAATGGTCAACCCTCTTGGCTTTCAGGCTCAGGCCTGCCTCTCGACAGCTACCGTGATCCCACACAATGTTTCCTGTCTGTCTTTGGCTCTAATGCTCAGGCCCCAGAAAGCAAGGTTGGGCCATCTGTGCTGGCCCCCAGGCCAAACAGAGAAAAACTCACTCCTCCGTTCCCCTCCCCTCCCCTCCTTCCATCCCAAATGGAGGTGAGCTCCTTGCTGTGCCTCTTGGCAGGACTTGCGACAGCCTCTGCCCAAGAGAGAGTGTCTCTCCACTGGTGTGCATGTGCATGCATTTGTGCATGTGAAAACTGCTGTCAGCAAGGCAGACGGAGTGGAAAGCATCCCCTTCTTCTTCAGTGGTGGGCCTCCTCTGCTCCCATTGAAGTCTCCCTTGACTCCTGCCCCCACTACCACCAGTACAGAAAATGGACTGTGAAACTGTGGTGGGTGGGAGGTGGGGAGAATGTGGGGAGGGGCTGCCCCTGGCTGGGTTCTCCCTGCTGAGTTGGCAGAAGCCTTGTTGCCACCCAGGGGGTCAGGGGTCTCATCCTGCAGTGGGCCGATATCTGACCTGCCTCTCTCCTTTTCTGACCTGCAGAAAAAGAGCAAAGACCACTTTGGCATGGAAGGTGATGAAGAATCCACCATGTTGGAGGACTCCGTCTCCCCCAAAAAGTAAGGCCCCAGCAGGGCACAGGGTGAGGAGTGGGAGTGGGGAGCCTGATGGTGGGGACCTTGGCATTCCAACATGCTGCAGGGGCCAAGGGGTGAGAGTCTGCAGCCCCAGAGGCAGAGCTGGGAAAGAGGAGTGGGAGGAAGAGCAGCAGCCCGGGGGACTTCCCCTCCCTCTCCCTCACCCTTCCCACCTCATGCCCGCAGGTCAACCGTCCTTCAACAGCAGTTCAACCAGATGAACAAGGCCGAGCATGGTTCGGTGGCGCTCCCGGTCATCATCCGCCCAGGGACGGGTGGCCCCGAGAACTTCCAGATGGGCACGATGCCCCAGGCTCAACAGCAGATCACAAGTGGCCAGATGCATCGTGGGCACATGCCCCCTCTGGTAGGAAGCCCAGGCCTCTGGGCCTCCTTGGCAGGCTGGGTGGGTGGGAGGCCCTTGGGCATGCAAGCAGGGAAGGGAAGGGGTGTGTAGCTGTCTCCTGAGACCACCAAGTCTCTTCCCCCCCTCTTCCTCCTCTCTGGGGCACAAGGGCTGTCTTTATTACTGGGGTATAGTCCCCCAATTGTATCTGTTGCTGTGAGCCCCTCCACTGAGGGGTTCTGGCTCACCCCCCCCGGGGGCCATTTCTGCTTGGGTCTGGCACAGGTTCAGAGCGAGCCTCTGTGCCCTCCCTCTCCCCACTCTCCCCCCAGTGCCTGCACCCTCAAAAGCACCTTTGCTGCTCTCCCCACCCGTTCCCTTTCCCTCCCTTCTCTCTGCCTGATCTGGCTCATCTACCTCTTCCTCGTCCTGCAGACGTTGGCTCAGCAGGCCCTGACGGGCACCATTAACTCCAGTATGCAAGCCGTGCACGCCGCCCAGTCCAATCTGGACGACTTTGAGACGCTGCCCCCGCTGGGGCAAGATGCGGTGAGTTGGCCGGGGAGCGTGGTGGGTGGCAGGACCGGCTCCTGGTGTGCCACGGGACCCCCGACTGCCTTTTTCCTCCTCCACTGAGGGTGCTCCGTTCTTCTCCTTCCTCTTAGGCCTCCAAGGCCTGGCGCAAAAACAAGATGGACGAGTCCAAGCATGAGATCCACTCCCAAGTGGACGCCATCACAGCTGGCACGGCCTCTGTAGTGAACCTGACTGCTGGGGACCCCGCGGAGACTGACTACACGGCTGTGGGCTGTGCAGTCACCACCATCTCCTCTAACCTGACAGAGATGTCCAAGGGAGTCAAGCTGCTGGCTGCTCTGATGGAGGACGAAGGGGGCAATGGCCGCCAGCTCCTGCAGGCAGCGAAGAACCTGGCAGGAGCTGTCTCAGAGCTCCTGAAAACAGCCCAGCCGTCCAGTGCTGAGGTGAGGGGGGCTGTGCAGAGGCAGGGGGCACAAGATGCAGGCAGGGATGGTGGGTGGGTTGGTGGGCAGCAGAATTCCAGAGTGCCCAAGGAGAAGAGTTGTCTGTTTGAACATTTCAGGGCTGCAAACTGTGGCCCTGGGCCTCTGGGAGCCCCCTGCGGAGCAGCCAGGCCCTTTGCTGGTCCAGAGCTTTTGTCTCAGAGCTAATAGCCAGGTGGCACTGGGAGACAAAGGGAGAACCACCCTGGGTCAGACCAGAGCAGGTATCTTCCTCCTCCAGCGCTCTGTTCCTGCTGGGGCCAGCCCTTTGCCCCCCAGGATGCCCATCCTTAGGGGGGCCTGCGTGCAAACATCATGACTCTCAGTTGTGGACACCCGTCCTCTTCTCCTCCTCCTCTTCCTGCTGCAGGGATGTAACCCTGTTTGGCTCTGCAGGTGATGATCAGCCATGGCAAAGAGCTTCCCCAAGACACTAAGCAGTGTCCTTCTGGCCTTGGGCTGTTCCAGGAGGGTGGGAGCTGAGCCCTGCTGCTCAGGGAGCCTTCTGGGGAGAGGCTTCCATGGCTGAGGGAAGTGGCGCAAGCAGAAGAACAGCCAGGAAAGACGTGGTGGAGGATTCAAAGGGACAATCATCCTGGGGACCCCTTTAGAATTCCACAAACTAAGCGGGGCAGTTACACTAGTAATGCCCTGAAGTACATGTCTGTGATGCAGGTGTGTGTGTGTCGACACTTCCATCCCTAACCGGCCTTTTTCTTTTCTCCAGCCTCGGCAGAACCTGTTGCAAGCAGCAGGGGCTGTGGGGCAGACAAGTGGGGAGCTGCTCCAGCAGATCGGGGAGAGCGATACAGACCCCCATTTCCAGGTGAGCTGCAGCTGCCAGGTGCAGGGCTGAAGCTGGACAGGCAGGTACCCCATGGGAGCTGCCCTCCCCCCATTGCTGGCTGAGGCTCCTCCCGTCATGAGACAGGGCAGCTGTGGGCACTTTGGCCCTATAATCTCTCTTGTGTTGTGGGTTCACGTACAGATGGCGGAGAGTCGGCGCCCTCGGACCCTGTCCGCTCCTGACACAAAGACGGTAAAGGGCTCTGTGCCCCCTCCACCGCAGGCCAGGCCGGCTGGGCCGTAGCTCTCGACCTGGCCTCCAATCAAGGGCAATGGGGCTGTGCTTTTTTATCTCTCCAGCTAGGGCTCCAAAAGTTTCCTTGGGCTTGGCTCCCTCTGCTGCACTGCCAGGGCCTACCCACACCCATGTGCTGTCTGACCCAGTTGATGGACCCCTTGGAAGACGCTGTGAGGGTTGCCATCTTCTGGATGGCCCACTCCCTGTGAGTCAGGGAGTCCAGGGATGTCCCCTCACCTGTGGCAGCACTGGCCACAGACTTGTTGCCTTTGACCAGTGGCTCTTCTTCCCTGTCCGTCCACTTCTTCCCTGTGGGATTGCCTGCCACCTGGTGCAAGGCACTTTCCGGCCACCTTGCACATCTTTTTCTCCTTGTCTCTCTGTCGAAGAGAGCTCTTCGAGCTGAGACGAACCTCTGTAGCCTTAATTGTTTCCCAAGCTGGTTGCTTTTTTTAAGTGGTAACTGCCAGTATCTCCACTGGTCGTGGCCACTGGTCATTCAAAAAAAGTAATTTTTCTGAGCTGCCTTCCAGGGTGCCCAATGCATTGTGCACTTCTGCAGCCAGCAAATGCCCCCAGCAAAATGACCCACTGTGGAAGAGCAGCAGCAGGAGGATCTGAGTGTGCCCTCAGCCCCTTCCCTCTACTCCCCAGCTGCATGGGCTCTGGGCAGTTGCTCTTGGTGATGGGCTTGGTGCATGGCACTCTCGGGCCTGTGATTGAGGCCAGAGACTTGGTGGTGGTGGTGGTGGCAGTGGTGGGAGAAGCCTGCTAGCAGGCGGAAGAGGGCGCTTTGGTGGAGGTGTATGTGTGCTGCTGGCTTGAGGGTTGCAGAGTGTAGTGACAGCACCCATTGGATAATGTGCATCTGTGTGTGTGTGTGTAGGGAGCTCGGAACGGGTGGTTCTTGGAAGGGTGGGTGCCCTCGCATGTGTGGAAGTGTGGTGTGAGACAAGACTGTTCCTCTGGGCAGGATCAGGTTTCCCTCTGAAAGATTCATGAGTGCCACTGCCTCCGTTATCAGCAGCCGTGGCATTGTGACTGTCCTCCCTCCCCCCAGGACATGCTGATGCAGCTGGCCAAAGCAGTGGCCAGTGCAGCTGCTGCCTTGGTCCTGAAGGCCAAGAACGTGGCTCAGAAGACAGAGGACTCAGTGCTGCAGACCCAGGTGATAGCGGCAGCCACCCAGTGCGCCCTGTCCACCTCCCAGCTGGTGGCCTGCACCAAGGTGAGTGGTCCTGTGTGGTGTGAAGAGGTTGCCCATGCTCATCTGGCAGGGATTGGCTGCCAGGGGCCAGGCGGGAACACACCGGCTGTTCTGGGTGCACCTTTGGCCGCTCTTTGAGTCCAGGAGGTTCCTGGCAGCATGGCAGAGGGTGACACCACTTTTCCAAAGGATACTTTCCTAGTTGTGGGCATTGCCCAGTGTCCCTTCTCCTTGGCAGGGCGCATGCATGTGCGTGTGCGCATTTCAAGCCCTTTCTCCTCTCTTTCTCTTCCTCTGTCTGCTGGGCTGTACCTGCAGCTGAGGCTAGTTGCCAGGCTGTACCTGCAGCTGAGGCTGTCCCACTGCTGACTTCTCCCTCCTTTCTGCCTCTTCTGTGCCAGGTGGTGGCTCCCACCATCAGCTCTCCCGTCTGCCAGGAGCAGCTGGTGGAGGCTGGGAAGCTTGTGGCCAAGTCTGTGGAGGGCTGCGTGGACGCCTCTCAGGCAGCCACCTCCGATGACCAGCTGCTGAAGCAAGTGGGGGTGGCGGCCACAGCTGTCACCCAGGCCCTCAACGATCTGCTAGAACACATCAAGCAGCATGCCACAGGGGGCAGCCGATCGGGCGCTACGACCAGGCCACCGACACCATCCTCAACGTCACAGAGAACATCTTCAGCTCCATGGGGGATGCAGGTGAGGAACTGGGAAGTGGCAGGGTGGTGGAGGAGGGGAGTGCAGGCAGGGCACTGTCACCGGTGCTCTGGGGCTCGGGATTCTTCCCACCAGGAGGGGACGGTAGTGGCAGGCAGAGAGAATCCATCACATGGAGCCTGAACCTGGTGAGTGGAATTGTCTTCCTAGCTCCCCTTGTTCTCCTCCCCAGGGGAAATGGTGCGTCAGGCCCGCATTCTGGCCCAGGCAACCTCTGACCTGGTAAATGCCATCAAGGCTGATGCCGAGGGGGAGACCGACCTGGAGAACTCGCGCAAGCTCCTCAGTGCAGCCAAGATTCTGGCAGACGCCACAGCCAAGATGGTGGAGGCAGCCAAGGTCTGGCCTTGGAGAGCAGTGAGGGGGCAACAGGAGGGGGGTAGCTGCTGAGGGCAAAAGGGGCTGGGTGCTGGGTGGGGCTGGATCAAGATCTGGCAAGGTGGGCTTCCTTGGCAAGCAGTGGCTGAGAAGGCATGAGCCTAGCTGCATCCCCCTGGCCGCAGCATACTTGGTGCGGATAAGGAGGAGGCACGGGATGCTTCCCCAGCCTGAGTCCACTGAGCATATCAGGAGGGGGGGTGCTGGCCCGGCCCATGAACTGTGGCCTGCAGTTTGGGCTAAGGTTAGGGTTAAGGGCTCCCTTTTCTTTGGTTCTGGGGCCACTGCAGTTGGGGAGGGGAGTGGCGGGGGTGGCAGCAGCAGCATGTGAGGTGGACAGGAAGGAGAGGCTGTTCTGACAGGGTCTCCCTTGGTTGCCAGGGGGCTGCTGCTCACCCAGACAGTGAGGAGCAGCAGCAGCGGCTGCGGGAGGCGGCTGAGGGGCTCCGGATGGCCACCAATGCCGCTGCACAGAACGCCATCAAGAAGAAGCTGGTCCACAGGCTGGAGGTCAGTGCCAGGTGGTCAGGCTGAGGTTGGGAGCTGGGAGATCCTCCGGGTGGCCTCCTGTCGGCAAACCTGAAACCTGAAACCCCCCTGGGCTTCCAGAGCTCAGCTGGGCTGGGAACAGGCATCCCCGTTCCTGGCACTGGCCTGACTCCTTTTTCTCCCCCCACTTTTTTCCAGCATGCGGCCAAACTGGCTGCCGCAGCTGCCACCCAGACCATTGCTGCTGCCCAGCATGCTGCCACAACCAACAAGAACCCATCTGCCCATCAGCAGCTGACGCAGAGCTGCAAGGTGAGCAGGAGAAAAAGACTGTAGGGGGAGAGGGAAGAGATTGTGCCTCCTCCTTGGCCCTGAACCTGACTCAGGCCTGCGGGGTGAGTCTGTGGGCCTTCTCCGAGGGGCAGAGATGTTCACCACCACCTTCCCAAGGTATGAGGACTTTCCTCATGGGACTTGATGCCAGGATGGATGCCAGGACTCCAGGGACCCCGTGGGTTGCTGGCCCCTTTGTGCCTGGCTGTCCAGCCTGCTGGGCACAGAACAGTCTGAGCCATGGAAGTCGGGCAAAGGACCTGGAGGGGCAGGCGGCCGTGTGTGGCTTCCAGCTGTGCCCAGCACTGAGGTGGTGGGGTGGGCACTTGGTGGTGGGTTGCTTTGGTGGCTTCCCAGCTCCTTCTGTTCTCCTCTTCTTCCTCCCACTCATGGGGGGCCCAACAGGCTCCACCAAGGGAACCATCTGGGTTCCTCTGAGTGGCCCCCTCCCCACGTGTCTGGTTGTTGTCACAGACCCTCCCATTTCCCTCCCTCCTCCCACAGGTGGTGGCTGACCAGATCCCGATGCTGGTGCAGGGTGTGCGTGGGAGCCAGGCCCAGCCGGACAGCCCCAGTGCTCAGCTCTCCCTCATTGCTGCCAGCCAGAATTTCCTGCAGGTGAGCAGCCCTGGGATGGGCAAAGGGCATCTCTCTCCTCTCATGGGGGGATGCAGCACACACCCCTGCATGGAGTTGGGCCCCCAAGGCTGGAGCCCAGGACATCCTCTGTTCCACTGAGGGGGTGTGGCAGAGGAATCCTCTTCAACTGCTACCCTTTTCTGCTTTCCTACAGCCTGGCGGAAAGATGGTGGCAGCTGCCAAGGCCACGGTGCCCACCATTGCAGATCAAGCATCTGCCATGCAGCTCAGCCAGTGTGCCAAAAACCTGGCCGGGACACTGGCTGAGCTCCGCACTGCGGCTCAGAAGGTAAGAGGGGCCTTGGAGGAGGAGAGCCGGCTGCTTCCAGCACTTGACCTCCCCAACACCCCTGTGGCATCCTTAGTGGCTATGCTGGGCAGCCCCCCACCACAAGAAAGCGCCCGTGGAGCCCTGAGGACTGTTGGCTGTTGGAAGACCCTCCCCCTCCCCCTCTCCCAGTGAATGAATCTTTGCTTAGAGACATCCTGGCCCAGATGCCCTCATCCCCCCACCCCTTATCACTGAAGCCCACTCAGGTGCTGTATCTGTTTGTCTACCTGGCTAGCCTAGTCAGGTGGGCACAGATCTCTCAGCGGATAGGGACCCCCTTATTGCCTTGGAAGAAATGACGGACAGGGAGGGGGGTCCTTTTGGGCTGGCCAGCCATGAGAATAACATCCTTCCTTCACCCCCATTTTGTGTCAGGCCCAAGAAGCCTGCGGCCCCCTGGAGATCGATTCGGCCCTCAGCCTTGTTCAGAGCCTAGAGAGAGACCTGCAGGAAGCCAAGGCAGCTGCTCGGGAGGGAAAGCTGAAGCCCCTTCCGGGGGAGACAGTGAGTGGACCAAGGGGCACCTGAGTAGGTGGGGTACAATAGGGAGGGGGACCATTGGCAAGAGGAGGGGGTGGGATGGGGAGCTCAGGGTGGGTGAGAGCAGCTTGCTGAATTGGGGGAGGGGTGCGTAAGGTCCACCGCTGGTGCTCAGTGGGCCCCTTTCTGCCCCCCTCTGCCCCAGATGGAGAAATGTGCCCAGGACCTGGGGAACAGCACCAAAGCCGTCAGCTCTGCCATTGCCCAGCTGCTGGGCGAGGTGGCCCAGGGCAATGAGAACTACACAGGTATGTGGGGCCTCCCCTGGGTACAAGTGCCAGCATGCTTGTATGTGGGCACCCACCCCTCCCCTGCTGCTCACCAAGTGGCTAAACTTTTGGCTGCCAGGGAGTAATAGTGCCATCGTGGGCGACTGAGGCCATGCAGAACTCATGGGCCAGGTTCAGAGCCCCAGGGCCCAAAGGCAGCCCAGCTGGCCATTCCTGTTCCTTTTTCTTTTCCTTTCTCTCCTTTTCCTTCTTCTTTTCCCTCTCCTCTGCTCTGCATCCTTTCTCACACACACATCCATTCTGCCTTGCAGTCCGGGAAACAATTTCCAGGGGTGGGCCAGACTCCTCTCACAGCCTGGTCTCTGCTCACTCTCCTTTTGCCACAGGGATTGCGGCCCGGGATGTGGCACATGCGCTGCGCTCCCTCAGCCAGGCAGCACGGGGTGTTGCAGCCAATACAGATGAGCCCACAGCACAGATGGCCGTGCTGGACTGCGCCAGCGATGCCATGGATAAGGCTGGCAACCTGATTGAGGAGGCCCGCAAAGCAGTGGCCAAGCCGGGAGACCCAGAGAGCCAGCAGCGCTTGGCACAGGTGAGCCAGCCCCCAGGGTGAGACAAGCCCCTCCCCTCCCAACCTCTGCCAGGCCGGGCTGGGCTTTATCTGAATGACCCTGTCTCCAGGTGTAAGACCACCCTTATAGGGGGCGGGCAGGGGAGTGGTCTTTCCCACTGGAATGGGAGGCTGAGCCCCATGGCTGTCTTCCGGCAGGTGGCCAAGGCTGTCTCACAGGCCCTCAACCGCTGTGTGAATTGCCTGCCGGGGCAACGGGACGTGGACGCAGCCATCCGCACCGTTGGTGAGGCCAGCAAGCGGCTCCTGGCAGATTCGGTGAGTGAACAGCTGAAGGGAGACTGAAGTGGGGTGAAGGGGAGCTACTAGGAGATCAGGTGGAGCTCAACCACTGGACCCCCACCATGTAGCCCCTTGCTTCTTTCCTCCTGGGCCATAGGAGAGGCCCCACATCCCGTGAGTAACAGGGCCAAGTTAAAAGCTCCGGGCCCAGCCCCGTGCCTCAGCTGCTGCCTCCTCCTCCTCCTCCCCCAACTTGGGTGGAAGCGTGCGGACCCTGAAAGCTACCCTTCAGATGCCAGGGGCTCTCTTTGGACTGGATTGGGTCCTTGAGTGGCTCTCTCTGTGCTGGATGAAATGGGACCCCAAAGACCTGAACTACTCTTGAGTAGGAGCCATGCCCCCCCACCAGGATTTCTGCCCAGGGCACCTGCCCTGCCCTCCTTGGAAATGATCCCTGGTATCACAGGGAGGGGTTTCCATCCCACAGCTGACCAGGCCTGACCCTGACTGTGATCCTGGAATTGGGGGACTATGTGGCTGTGGCTCATGGTGGTCTGGCAGCCTGCCCCCTGTTGGTGGTCCCCGGATTGTCCTTCATCCACCCCAGCAAAGCCACCAGGGAGACCCCTCTCCCCCCGCCCCGGCCACAGGGAAAATCCGGTTCTTCTCTTGGGCATAGTCTGCATTCTTGTTTCCAGATATTTAATCCCAGGCTGCGGGTCACTAGCATGGCTGCCAGGGCTTTAGCCCTTGTTTCATCACAAGCTCTTGTCGAGGTGGGATGGAGGTCAAGGTGTCTGTCCGTTGCGTTTTGGACAATTAGGTAGATGCCCTTGCGATAGTGCCAGCCATGGCAGCCCAGGATGCCAGAGCTTCCTGCCACTTCTTGTGGCTCTTGCAGACTTGCGTATTTGCCAGTTAGTGTCACCGCATCATCCTCCCACGCTCGCACCTCCCCTAGAGCACTGGCTCATTTCTCATTCTCTCCTCTTCCCCTTCCTCCCCACCCCCCGCAGTTCCCACCGAGCACCAAGAACTTCCAGGAGGCCCAGAGTCACCTCAACCAGGCGGCAGCTGGCCTCAACCAGTCCGCCAATGAGCTGGTGCAGGCCTCCCGGGGCACGGCCCAGGACCTGGCCAAGGCCTCGGGCAAGTTTGGGCAGGACTTCAACGAGTTCTTGCAGGCTGGTGTGGAGATGGCTGGCCAGTCCCCGGTGAGAGTGGTTGCTTGGGGGAGGGGGCATGGGGGGGCTTTGAGGGTGGTTCCCTTGGCTGGGGTCTCCTGGTGACAGAGGCTGCAGTCACTGGGGGTGATGGGGGATGGCTTAAGTGCAGGGCAGGGTGATGGCTGGCCCAGGGCAAATAGCCATGTGACCCTTTCTGCCATCTTCTGCCCCCCCCGCCCCCCGCAGTCCAAGGAGGCGCAGGCCCAGGTGGTCTCCAACCTGAAGAGCATCTCCATGTCATCCAGCAAGCTGCTGCTGGCCGCCAAGGCCCTCTCTGCTGACCCTGCCGCACCCAACCTCAAGAACCAGCTGGCGGCCGCTGCCCGGTAGGGTGCTCCACTGGGGCATGGGCGAAGGGGGTTGGAGGCTGGTACCTGAGGGATGTGGGTGGATGAAGGGGACTGGTGTTTCCCTGGCTTGAGAGAGGCCACTCTGCCCAGGGGCTCACGTGCTGCCCACCCTGCTTGCAGAGCTGTGACAGACAGCATCAACCAGCTGATCACCATGTGCACCCAGCAAGCGCCAGGCCAGAAGGAGTGTGACAACGCTCTGAGGGAGCTGGAGGTGAGGCATGGCTGGGGGCGGGGGAGGGATGACCGAGGTTGTTTGCCCAGATCGGATGGGCCTGGTTGTGAGGGGCAGGCAGTGGTATTTAAGGAGGTGGGTGTGGTGGTGGCGGCACTCTGACCTCACCCTTTCCTCTCCTGCTGCTCTCCAGACGGTGCGGGAGCTGCTGGAGAATCCCAGCCAGGCCGTCAACGACATGTCCTACTTCAGCTGCTTGGACAGCGTCATGGAGAACTCTAAGGTGAGGGTGGGCCCAGCGGTGCACCTGCTCCCTGTTGGCTCTCCAAGGCTGGGGTGGTGTTCTTGCTTCCTCTGGGGTCTGGCTCCCACCCCAGGCCCTCTCCTTCCCGAACCTGCCTGACTCAGGCTGTACCCCCAGGGCATAGACAGGCGGAGGGGGCTTGGACAGCAGCTCTTCCGTGCACAGGAGCATCCTGGGGATGTTAGCAATGGAAGAAGGACGGTTGGGCTCAGTCACGCCCAAGTCCCGAGCTACTAAAACCCTGTCTCCAGGTGCCTTTACTACACCGAGGGTTAAGAATAGAGATGAGATACATGAGATGGACAATAATTGGGATTTAGATCTAATCAGACCATCAGAATTTCCCATTAGTATTGCTTGCTGCTGAAAGCAAACCACAGAAGAACTCAGGACTTGCAAACGCTTCTCTTTGGTTCTCTGAAAAACACATTTATCACATTATATTTTCAAGCTATGCCTGCATTATTTTTGGAGAGAAGGTACAGGCATGATTCAAGAGGGTTATGACTCTCTGTATTTGTGGTGAAAACTAGGCAGAGAATATCTCACACTGCTTATGCTGTCACTTGTATCAAAATCACAGGAAGATATTCATGGAATCACAGAATCTTAGGGTGAGAGGGGACCCCAAGGGCCATCTAGTCCAACCCCCTTCTGCCATGCAAGAATCCATAACTGAAGCTCCCCTGAAAGATGCCCACCCAATCTCCGTTTGAAGATCTCCAAAGGTGGGGGCAGATCTCAGCTTCCATGCAGAGTGAGGGCTGTTTTGTGAAGACAGGAAGCCTGCTGTCAGATTCTGGCCCCTCCATCACACACAGAGTGGCTGGCACTGCGAAAGGTGTTTCTGCCATTGCTCCGGGTGCAACTGGTGGGCTGTGCAGAGGATTTGCTAACCTGGCTTCTTTATGCATTTTATCACCATGAAGTATATTCTCTTAGTTGGCCCCTAATCAAACACCATGACAGGCCAGCTGACAGGCCCATCTTTCTCCTGCAGGTCTTAGGGGAGGCCATGGCGGGCATTTCCCAGAACGCCAAGAACAGCAAGCTGCCTGAGTTTGGCGAATCCATCAGCACTGCCTCCAAGGCCCTCTGTGGCTTCACTGAAGCTGCTGCCCAGGTAGAGAGATGTGGGAGGGGCATGATTCCTTTTACTCTCGTGCCACCATGCTATTTTCTCTGTGGAGCCCCTTGTAGCAGGAATGTGGCCAAGGGGGGTGTTCTGAGAGCCCCTCCCCACTCTTGTACCCTCCTTGTCCCCTCCTCGGTCTGCTCTCACCTCTCCTCTGACCCACCTTTGCTCCCAGGCGGCCTACCTGGTCGGTGTCTCCGATCCAAACAGCCAGGCGGGACAGCAAGGCCTGGTGGACCCCACCCAGTTTGCCCGAGCCAACCAAGCCATCCAGATGGCCTGCCAGAACCTGATCGACCCAGCTTGCACCCAGGCCCAGGTAAGGGGCGGCTCTCTGGAGGGCCAGCTTTAGCCACCAAGCAGAAGAGCAGTTGGCCGATTAGGGGTTGGCGTGGGTATGGCCATGACTTCGTGGCAGGCAAATGGAAGCCCCCAGGGCTCAGGGGAACTGGAGGCCCAGCAAGGCGGCATATTGCCCAAGGGATGCCGTGTGGAGTGGGAAGAACGGCTCCCAGAAGGGGAGGAAGGAAAGAGGAAGAGGTGGCCACACATTCTGTCTTGGGGGTGGGGGAAGTTGGCTGGCTGAGACAAGGGAGCCCTCCTCATCTCCGCAGGTCCTGTCGGCTGCCACCATCGTGGCCAAACACACCTCTGCCCTGTGCAACACCTGCCGCCTGGCCTCCTCCCGAACGGTCAATCCCGTGGCCAAGCGCCAGTTTGTCCAGTCGGCCAAGGAAGTGGCCAACAGCACTGCCAACCTCGTCAAGACCATCAAGGTATTCCCACTCCCCACATTCAGTGGGACAGGGACAGAGGCAGTGGGGGGGGGCTGTCTGGAGAGGGCTCATCTATCTGCTCACACTGGGGCCTGAACCTGTTGCTCACTGGGGGGCCCTTGGTGGTGAAGCCTGGCTCCCGACTCCTGTGGCTTGGACCCAGAACCGGCTCCTTCTGCTGGCGGGAATGGAGGAGGGGGATGAGATGCTCCCATTGCTTGTTTATTGGCACAAGACAGTGGCATCTCCCCCTTCAGCCCTCTGGGGGCCCTGGGGCACAGGTGACCAACAAGACTGTAGAAAAGGGGGCTGAGTCCTGGGTGTGGGACAAGCAGTTCTTAGCTCAGCAGGATTTTTTAAAATTTTCCGAAGGAACTAAAAAAGCGTTTTCAGTTGCACTTGTTCTTCCAAGGTGTTTTAGCAGCACAAGATTCCTAAGTTAGTTCCATATGTATATGTGTGTGTGTGTGTGTGTGTGTGAGAGAGAGAGAGAGAGAGAGAGAGAGAGTCTGCTACAAGAACCCACTGCAGGTCTCCCTGCAATGTGGCCTTTTAACATCAAAGATGGCTTCCCTGGCTAACGGGGCCAAGCATTTGGCCAAAAAGAGGTCTGACTGGCAGGATGGAGAGCTGGGGAGGAAGATCTGCTGAATGTAGGCCAGAGGCAAGCAAAACACAGCTCTTCCAGCTGTCACTCCCAGGGCTGTGCTGTCTGGGGATGCTGGAGATTGCAAAATATCTAGAGGGCTCCAGGATACCCATCCTGCCAGGGTGGAAAGCAGTCAGATTCTACCTCGAAGGCAGGAGGCCAGCTGTGTCTCTCCAGGCACGGCTGCATTCTTGTCCTGTCAGCTTTAGCAGCACAGCCGGGGTCAGGGCTGATGGAAACAGGAGCCCAGCAGTAGCTAGCCAGCCAGCTGGAGGCTTGCCATCCTCCTCCAGGCGCCATTCCTGCTGCAGATGGTTCTGTTCCCTGCTTGGGCTGGGTGGAAGAGTGATTGTTTGGAGGAAAGCTTCTTACTGCATGGAGCCAGACGAGGCAGGACGAGGTGGGGGATCTCTTGCTTCTTCTCCTGAAGACTGGACAGTAGTGGTGGGGGGCTTCTCTCCTCTGTGGAGAGGAAGCTAAAGGCCCCATCTGACTGTATTTCTCCCCAGGCCCTGGATGGGGCGTTCACCCCAGAGAACCGGGAGCGCTGCCGTGAAGCCACTGTTCCCCTGATCGAGGCTGTGGACAACCTGACTGCCTTTGCTGCCAACCCTGAATTCGCCACTGTCCCTGCTCAGATCAGCCCAGAGGTGCCCCCTTGGGACTGGGGTGGGGTGGGATAGAGGGGCAGGCTCCAGCCCCAGGTGGCAGAGAGCAGTTTTCTTTAGGGGAGGGGGTCTTCATAAAGCCATGGCTGGACAGCCCTGACGACAGCCGCCACCCCCATCCCCACCAGGGCCGCAGAGCCATGGAACCCATTGTCTCCTCGGCCAAGACCATGCTGGAAAGCTCCGCCGGTCTCATCCAGACGGCGCGCTCACTGGCCGTCAACCCAAAGGACCCCCCCAAATGGTCCGTACTGGCTGGGCATTCCCGGACCGTTTCCGACTCCATCAAAAAGCTCATCACCAACATGAGGTGAGTTTGATCCAGTGAGGGTGGGGAGGTGGAGGGGAGATTAGCTGGTGGTCCTTGGTCGGTGCTGTGGTTGGCCCGCGTGCCCAGAGTGAGCCTTCAGCCGCTTGCTGGGGAGTGCGGTTTTTGGCCCCAGAGAGGGGACTTGAGTTGGGCCCTCCGGACAGCCAGCCCAAGAGGTGCTTCAGAGGCTCAGGTGCAAAATTCAGCCTCCTGAAAGTGGGTTTAGAACATAGTTAAATCTCTGCTCCCTATCATTTTAAATTTATAGGAAAATATTTAACTCACCCTTCCTGAAAGAATGTTCTGCTGTTAGCCAAGCAGCACTAAGGGAGCGGCAAGAGAGCCAAAGCACAGCTGCAGCTGAGCAGGAGAAGGCAGGGCGAGTGGCCCCTTGCAGCTATTGTGTTGGAAAAAGCATGGAGGGGCTCAGGGGTGGGGGAGCCGGAGACTGCATAGTTCATTGGCTTTTGGAACTCAGGTTGCCCCAGCCCAGAACTGGGAACATGCAGCTTTACAGCTTGGTTTTCTGACCCAGCAGCCAGGAGAGATTTCTGGCCCATTAGTGACAGCTGTCCCTGAGAAGTCGCCATATGATGGTGCAGCATGCAGGGGCTGGAGGGGAGGCAGCTCTGCCCGTGTCTGGCATGGGCAGCCGTGCCTCGGGTCACCTGGCTGACTGTCCATGGCTGTCCTCAGGGACAAGGCACCAGGGCAGCGGGAGTGCGATGAGGCCATCGAGCAGCTGACCAAGTGCATCCGGGATGTGGACCAGGCCTCCTTGGCTGCCATCAGCCAGCAGCTGGCCCCCCGCGAGGGCATCTCCCAGGAGGTAAGAGGGGGCACTGGGCCAGCTGGGATGGGGAGGAGGTCTCCTGCAGTGGCAAGTTGCAGAGATATGAAGGAGAGTGCCTCAGGAGCCTTCTCAGCAAGAGGAGTGCCTGCCTGGGGCAGAGGGGACCTGCATAGGGAGGAACCCACCTTGCGTGGGTCTGGAGGGCCCCTTTGCTGACGGGGGGCTGCGTGGTGCTTCCCTGCTCTTGCTTGGAGGGGGCACCTGAGCTGCTGCTCTCTCAGTCAGTCAGAAGAGGTGGTCGTGACAGGGCAGCCCTCCTAGAAGCTCATCTCTCCCACCTCTGGCCCCATTCCCCCACCCCACCTCCAGGCCTTGCACACCCAGATGATGACAGCCGTTCAGGAGATCAGCAACCTCATTGAGCCAGTGGCTGGAGCTGCACGAGTTGAAGCCTCCCAGCTTGGGCACAAGGTATTTGCAAGGGAGGAGCAGGCAAGCCTGTTGCCGTGACAGAGTTGGCGGGGGGGTGGAAACCCCCAGACCAGTCTGGGGTGACATCTGGAGGAGCGAGGGTGGGGCCCTTTGGACCCTTGAGGGAGGGGGGAGGTTGGCGGGTTGGGGGAACCCCAGGAGGGAGAGCATGCCGTGGGCCAAGCCGGGAGGCCGCCTGCCTTCTCCTTGTGGGAGAGAGGGGAGCAGAGACCCTGGAGTTGGAGAGGGAAGGAACGGCTGCCCACCCAGTTCAGGCCTGGTGGGGTGGGTGTCTTTCTGTGAGGGGAAAGGTCTTTGCTCTGAACCCTCTCTTGACCGGAGCCCCCCATGGGCTGCACTCTATGACCTCAGCAGGGGGTGCCCATCATGGGTCATTGGGTAGGTCTGCTTTGCAGAGCAGGTGCTGATGGATATGAACCTCTTAAGGTTTGCCACCAGGGTGGGATCCATGTGGGATCCTAGAGGGGGCTGCTGTGGGGGCTGCTGAAATCCCACCACCACTTCCATGCAAGGGGGCATGAGGAGCGCCATCGCTTGTAGCCTCTTTCTCTGAAGAGCCAGCCTCCTGGCCCACAGCGGACCTCACTCTGCGCCAAGGCAGAGGGTGCCTGCAAGTGGAGTTCACCCACTCACTCACCTTCTTTCCCGGCTCAGTCTCAGCGAGAGAGGAGGGAGAGGCAGTGGCCGATAGCCCCTCCCTGCCAAACTTAAAAGTCACCCACTCCCTTTTGTTGCACAAAACCACACCAGAGTCCCCCCCTGAAAGCTGGGTGGGCTTAGGAGGGACTGAAGGGAGGCCTTATGACAGGGCTTTCCAAATGGTGTGTTGCGACACCTTAATGTGTCGCCTCCCTGGCTGAGAAAGACCCCACCGGCGCCTGGCCCACTACCATTGCTCTTGCTGGGGCCTTTCCCCGGGAAGAAGGACGGCAGCAGGCAAGGACTGGGTGGGAGGGGCTGCCTTTCCTCCTGCTGTCAATCTTGCTGGGGGCTTTCCCTGGCAAGAGCAATGGCAGTGGGCAAAGACGGTGGGAGGGGGCTGCTTTCCCCCACTGTCACTGTCGCTGGGGCCTTACCTGGTGAGGCGATGGCGTCAGGCCAGGACTTGGGAGGGGCTGCCTTTCCCCACCCCAGATACTCCTCTGGGTACCTCTGGTTTGCTAGTAAAGCTGAATTACTGTATCGCGAAATGAAGCATGCTGAAAAGGTGTGTCAACAACATGAAAAGTTTGGAAAGCTCTGTCTTATGAAGTAGGTACATCCCCTGCCCCACATGCCCTCCAGAGGAGAGTTTGCTGCCTCTTCTCCTGGTAGAACAGCCACCCGTGTGTGTCTCTGGCTTCTCCATCCGCTGCCCGGCTCAATCCCCCTCTGGCCCCCTGCTCCCCCGTGGCCCCCTGTGGGGTCTCCTAACTGCATCTCAGTGCACAGTAAAAAGAGGAGGAGGGCCCTGAGGGGCAACTCTGCATGTTGCAGGGGGGCTGCTGCATTCCTTAGCAAGTAGAACATGGGGCAGAGTGTTACAGCAGGGGCTGGTAGCAGCCACTCCATGCACACCCTGCCACCGTGCCCCATCAGGGCTGCAGTTGTGTGTCTTCTCCCCATTTCCACCCAGGTGTCGCAGCTGGCACAGTACTTTGAGCCCCTGGTGCTGGCTGCAGTGGGCGCGGCCTCCAAGATGCTCAACCACCAGCAGCAGATGAACCTCCTGGACCAGACAAAGACACTGGCCGAGTCCGCCCTCCAGATGCTCTACACGGCCAAGGAGGCTGGCGGCAACCCCAAGGTCCAGAGCTGGGATGGCGGGGTCTGGGGATACCACCAGTGTGCCATTTGGGCAGGCTGAGTGTGGGGAGGGGGAGGCTGAGGGGCAGCAGCGTTCTGTTTCCCCACGGACGGCAGATGGACAGAATGGGCAAAACCGTGTTCATTGCCGCCTGTCTGCCCACTTGCTGTGTAAATGGGCATCACTGGATGTCCTGTGCCACCCCCAAATCTGACATGTGCCCTCACTTGCAGCAAGCGCCCCACACCCAAGAGGCCCTGGATGAGGCAGTGCAGATGATGAAGGAGGCTGTGGAGGACCTCACCGCCACCTTGAACGAGGCTGCCAGTGCAGCAGGAGTAGTGGGTGGCATGGTAGACTCCATCACCCAAGCCATCAACCAGGTGTGCAAGGGAGTGGGTGTGCAGTGGGGCTGTGCTATGCTCCTTCAGGGGAGTGGGCTTGTGGGTGGGTGCCACCCTGCTACAGGGGATGTTGTGGGCATCTTCCTACTCGTTATCTCTGAGCCACCCCCCCATCAGTGGGAGCAGGGGAAGTTGACCTCGTGTGATGGTACTTGTGGCTGTATCCTTGCCATTCTCACTGTGGAAGGGATGGTCCCCACTGACTTCAGTGGGGGCCACTGATGTGGTTGCAGACAACCGGGGCACCTGGCTCTGCTTCCTCCTTCCCACCTTTGAGCTGGCTGGGATATGACTTGGTGCCCCTGCGGTGGCTGCAGCACTGAGCGTGGTGCTGTGGCTACTTGCCAGCGAGCGGCCTGCAGCACAGAAGCAGCTGGCCCTAGGGAGAGCTCCACCTGGCTCTGCCAGCCTCAGGGGACAGGCGTTTGAGTGCTGATGGGGGCATTGCAGCATGGGGCAGCCTCAAGTGCAGTCAGTCCTGAAGGCTGCAGTCCATCAGAGAGGCAGAGCTTGCCCATGCTGTCCCCCTCCCCCTCATCTGCTCAGCAGCAGATGTGGTGCATGGCTCCACCTGGGAAGCAGCAGGGCTGTGGGGCTCCCAGTGGCCCTCCTCAAGGCCTGTCTCCTTGTCCTGTTTACCTGTGGCAAGGAGAGCAGGCAAGGAGGGCTTATTCGGTTCCTTCTGCCAAAAGGGAGAGACCCCCTTCCTGACTGCCTCTTGTGTGTGTGCTTTCCACGTTTGTCTGGAAGAGTACCCCAGAGCATTCAGGAATGGCTCCCAGGAGACCAGTGGGGAGCTATTGCTACTGGGCTGCCCCCTTAGTGGCTGCTGCAGGTGTGCCCCAGGGTCCATGCTGGTGTAAGGGGGGAGAGCTGCTGGCCCCTTGCCCTCTGGAGGGGCCCTCCACATGGATGGGCAACACGAGAGACTCCTTGCAGTCTCCACGGCCTTGTGGCACAGCTGAGAGCCACACAGTGCAAAGATGACACGCCCAGCTGTCTGGCTGACCTGCCTGGCACTGTGCTCCCACGGGGTTGGGGGAGGCATCTGGCTACGGCTGTCCAAAAGGGTTGTTTGAGCAGAAGGGTCAGCACACGTTCTATCTCAGCAGCCTATGGAAGGAGCATGTCTGTTTCTTTCCTCTGCAGCTGGATGAGGGTCCTGTGGGAGAACCAGAGGGCGCCTTTGTGGACTACCAGACCACCATGGTGAAGACAGCCAAGGCCATCGCTGTGACTGTCCAGGAGATGGTGAGGAGGGGTCTTTGGGCAGCTGTGGGGCTAGCTGCCTGGGGAGGACGCAGTTAGGGGCCACAAGCTCCTCCATGCCCAGAAATGGGGTCAAAGGGCATCCTGCAGAGTCCTGGGGGGAGTCCCCCTCTTTCTCCTCCTCCTCCTCCCCCCGATGGCACCCCTTCACAGCCACTCTCCCTCCCCATGCAGGTCACCAAATCCACCACCAACCCAGACGAACTGGGCACGTTGGCCAACCAACTCACCAGTGACTATGGGCAGCTCGCCCAGGAGGCCAAGCCAGCAGCCATGACTGCCGAGAATGAGGAGGTGAGCGTGCCTGTCTGCTCACAAAGCAGGAGGGAACAGGTCTTGGGTGGGGGTCTCCAGAGGGGTGGCTGCTGAGTTTGACCTATACGTGGAAGGTTTTTTGTCCTGGAGGTGCCTTCGTGGAGGGTGCTTTTCCTGCTTATTGAAGCAAAGGGCCCCCGTGGCTGTGCCCGGCACTCAGACCATGGATGTGCTGAAGGGTCGCATTAAGGCTGGAGGGGCTGGCGGGGAGGTGGGCAGCTGGTGTCCGTCCCAGGGCTTCTCTTGCAGCCCTGCCTCTGTCCCTCCCCCCAGATTGGCTCCCACATCAAGAACCGAGTGCAGGAGCTGGGCCATGGTTGTGCTGCTCTAGTGACCAAGGCCGGAGCCCTTCAGTGCAGCCCCAGCGATGCCTACACCAAGAAGGAGCTGATTGAGTGTGCCCGCAGGGTCTCTGAGAAGGTACCAGCAGAAAGGGAAGGGAGAGGAAGGGGCCAGTCATGCCTACGGAGTTGAGAAGCAGAAGAGGCCCCATCTGCTTTTTCCCGTGGTCTGGGCAGATGAAAACAGCGCCACCAGCCGCTCTCCCACAGTGATGGGGAGAGGAACCTGGACTGTGGAAGAGGGGAGACCATCCGTGTTTCCTGCTGTCTCTCTTCCCTGCAGGTCTCCCACGTGCTCGCAGCCCTGCAAGCAGGCAACAGGGGCACCCAAGCCTGCATCACCGCAGCCAGCGCTGTGTCTGGCATCATTGCTGACCTGGACACCACCATCATGTTTGCCACAGCTGGCACCCTCAACCGGGAGAACGCTGAGACTTTTGCCGATCATAGGTATGGGGAGGGGAGCCTGATGGTGAGGGGGCGAAGGGGGTGGTAGCTTGGCATCTGCCAGGACCAGACACCTCTGACTGGCCTTTTGTCGGCAGGGAGGGCATCCTGAAGACAGCAAAAGCGCTGGTGGAGGATACCAAAGTGCTGGTGCAGAATGCCACTGCCAGCCAGGAGAAGCTGGCCCAAGCAGCCCAGTCTTCTGTTGCCACCATCACGCGCCTGGCGGAAGTGGTGAAGCTGGGTGCCGCCAGTTTGGGCTCCGAAGACCCAGAGACTCAGGTCAGGAGCAGGGTGGGAGGTAGGGTGGCACATGTAACAGTGGTGGCCTTTGGCACCCTGGCCCCTCTTTGTGGGCCCCACTTTCTGGACGTGTTTCTACTCTGTCCTCAGGTGGTTTTGATCAATGCCGTGAAGGACGTGGCCAAAGCCCTGGGGGATCTCATCAGCGCCACAAAGGCTGCGGCCGGCAAGTCCGGGGACGACCCAGCTGTCTACCAGCTGAAGAACTCAGCAAAGGTAGGAGTGGTCCTCAAGGGGGCCCTTTGAGCAGGACGGGGCATTGTGCCCTCTGTGGGGCACAGGCAGGCTGCAACCTCTTGGAGGGCAAGGATTGCTGGAAGGACAGAAGCCCCCCCTGCAGTGTCAAGGCCCCCAACAGAAGGGAGGGAGGAGTGGCAAGAAGTGCGACCCATTCATGGAATCAACACCTGTTAACCTGTTGGTCAGGTGGGGACAGTGTGGGGGCAAGTTTGCCAGTGACACCAGATTATTTTGACAGGCCAGAGCAAAAGCAGATTCCAGAGAGCTCCAGAGCGCTTGCTGCAGAGGGTGTGGGGACAAAGTGATGTCTTTGGGCCCACAAATCTAGCCAGCTGTACACTAGTGGGATCCAAGCCGAAAGCAGATGAGCCTGGAAGGTGCCATGGGGTCGTGCTCAACTGGGGGACTGAAAGGCTGGCCCAGGGCATGATTGCTCTAGCAAAAGCAGACTCACATCGGGAAGCATTGGGAAGGGAGTTAGAAACAAAAGCTACAGGGTCACAACTGACCTCATACAGATGTGCAGTGTAACCACATCTGGACTCTTGTGCACCAAAAGGGATGTTGTGGAGCTGGAAAAGGTGTGGAAGAGGGCAGCCAAAGCAGCCATGGGACTATGTGGGCAACTCCCCACAGGTGGCCAAGGGGGGGAATGAAAAGAGAGCAGGGCATAAAATTATGCCTGGGGTGAAACATGTCAATAGGGAGAGATTTTCTTCCCCCGCCCCATAAATAACTCCTCTTCTTCTTCCTCCTCTGACTTTTCCCAAAATTGGGACTCCTAATTTCAAAGCTCATAATTTCAAAGAACAACATAATTAAAAACATACAAAAAGCATACATTAAAATAGAATTAAAACATAGCAGGCTCTCCACGTTCACAAAGGTTAGGGGCACAGAACCCTTGCGAAAGTCAAAAAATCGCAAATACCGCCCCCAGTGGGCACTCCCCTCTCCTTTCTGCTGCTGCAGGCCCAGGGCAAAGGCCAAAGAGTGCAGGGGGAGAAAAGGTTTTTCCCCCACCTCCAGTCTCCTGCCTTTGCCCCCGTGCCCTGCCTTGTTTTTGTGCTCCCGTGTGGGCGACAAGCAGGAGAATGAAGGAGAAGGAGGGTTTCTCCCCCGCACTGTCCTGCCTGCTGCTTCCAGTGCCCACGCAAGCGACCGGCAGAAGAGAGCGAAGATCTTCCCCCTCCCCCCGTGCCTGGGCAAAATGCCAGGGAATGGGAGGGGGAAAATTGGGGGAGAGGCAAGTGGGCACCTCACAAATAACCACATTTGTGAAAGTCAAACCCACAAATGTGGGGGGAGGACTGTATTTACAGTATTAAAACAGTTCAACCCTCAAGTAAAAAGTGTAAATTGCAATTAAGAAGATAAAAAGCTCATAAAAACAGTGCAGTTAAAACAATACAGCACCTGCTAGTCTGATCTTTAAAAACTTTCTTTTCCAGAAGACAGTCTGAAGAAAAGGGTTTCAGCCTGATGCTGGAAAGACAACAAGAGGGGGCACTCTGCCTCCCCTGGGCAGGGGGTTCCAGAGTCTAGGGGCAGCCACCGGGAGGGCTTGCTCTTCCATCCCCACTGGCCACGCTTGTGGTGGTGGGGGGAGTGAGGGTGAGGGCCTCTCCTGATGACCTCAGAGCCTGGGCCGACTCAGGGAGAGACAGAGGGCTCTTTACAGCTCCTAACCAGCACTTTGAGTTCTGCCTGGAAACGAACTGGCGGCCAGTGGAGCTGTTTCAACAGGGGCGTAGCATGCTCCCGATAACCTGCCCCAGTTAACAGTCTGGCCAAAGCTCTTTGGTCCAGCTTGCGTTTCTGAACACTCTTGAAAGGCAGCCCCAAGTGGAGCGTGTTAACAGTAGCCCAAAGAGGTTATAACTAGGGCATGTGTCCCCATGACCAGATCCAGTGTCTCAAAGATCAGGCCCAGTTGGTGCCAAGCTTTAAATGGGCCACCACAGAATCCTGAGTCTCCAGGTTCAAAGCTGAGCCAGGAGCACATTCAACCTGCGAGCCTGTGTTTCCAGGGGGGCATAACCCCATCTGACACAGGCTGAGTCCGTCTTCTGATGGACAAGAAGGGCTTCTATCTTGTTTGGCTGAGGTTTCAGCTTGTATGCATTCGTCCACATGCTAGCTTAGGAACGAAGCATCCTCCTTGGATTGGGGTGGAAAGGAGTATAGAGTTTGGCGTCATCTGCATATTCAGAACCCCAGTAGGCCCCATCTGCTGGAGCTGAGGGGCGGAGGGTTGCAGAGAAACAAGAGAGGGTACTGCCTTCTCCAGACATCACAGAGTTAGCCTGTGGAACATTCTGCCCACTGGGATGGTTTTAAAGGGAGATGCAGGACAGATGTGAGGGGCTAGGTGGGGAATGAGGAAGGGTACCGTCTCCCTGGGGGGGTCCTCATCTTACTCCACCCACTCACCCCCTGAGACTGAGCTGCTCTCCGGCTGGTTTCTTTGCAGGTGATGGTCACCAACGTCACCTCACTGCTGAAGACAGTCAAGGCCGTGGAGGATGAAGCCACCAAGGGGACGCGCGCGCTGGAGGCCACCATTGAGCACATTCGCCAGGAACTTGCCGTGAGTGCCGGCGCCACCACTGCTGTTGGCATGGTGCTACCAGTGTCCCTGCCTGCCTCCCTGCCTGCCTGCCTGACCCTGACCCTCTTTCCCTTCCTGCACAGGTCTTCTGCTCACAGGTGCCCCCTGCCAAGACATCAACACCGGAGGACTTCATCCGCATGACCAAGGGCATCACTATGGCCACTGCCAAGGCGGTGGCAGCTGGCAACTCATGCCGGCAGGA
Source organism: Ctenosaura bakeri (assembly GCA_948474755.1). Classification (NCBI taxonomy): domain Eukaryota; kingdom Metazoa; phylum Chordata; class Lepidosauria; order Squamata; family Iguanidae; genus Ctenosaura; species Ctenosaura bakeri. The sequence goes on along the minus strand of CAOLHI010003689.1, from coordinate 34,711 downwards.
GGATGTCATCGCCACTGCCAACCTCAGCCGCCGTGCCATTGCTGACATGCTGCGCTCTTGCAAGGTTGGCAGGGAGTCTGCAGGAGCAAAGCCAGGTGGAGGGCAAAGTGGATGAGACACAGCGTGGCAGGCCGGGTGCATTTTATGGCCCAAAGGTTTCCTTGGAGCTTCCTTGGCACTGCCTCTTATTTGAGGGTCCCCAGGGCACATGTGTTGGGGGGTGAGAGATCAATTTGCCAGGAACCTACAGTGGGGTGGCTGTGGTGGTGATGAGGGGCCAGTGGGGAAAGCACAGGGCACGGGTCCTGAGTGTGCTTTGTAGCTGTTGCCCACCTTTGGATTTGCCTTTGGGGTCCGCTGACTCCCATTGGGCTGCTGAGGGCCATCAAGAGTTGGTGCAGGGGGGCAGGGAAACCAAGAGGGAAGCTGGTGTGGGGAGGGACTCTCAGGCTTTTCCCTAAGGACTCCCCCTTCTCCCTTTGGTCATTTTCGCTTGGGGGGCACCTTTGGATTGGGCGGGTGCTGGTGACCACAGCTGCCCTTCGCACGTGTTCTGGTCAAGGTCTGGGAAGTCTGGTGGCCAGACTGAGAGCTTGGGGCCTGCCGTATGGGGAACCCTACTTTAAGGGGGCCACTTCTCACTGACCTTTTTCCCCCAGGAGGCCGCTTACCACCCAGATGTGAGTGGGGAAGTGCGTCACCGGGCCTTGCGGTTTGGCCAGGAGTGTGCTAGTGGCTACCTGGAGCTCTTGGAGCATGTGCTGGTGGTAAGAGCCCACACTCCCCTGCCACCCCATGGCTGTTTTGTGGGGTGTGGTGCTAGGTTTTGGCAGGGGCCCCTTTGCTCCCCCAAGCACCCCCTTCCCTTTTCTCCTTTTGTTTCTTCCTCTTCACCTCTTTTTCTTTCCTCCCCTCCTCGGGGCAGCCGGTGAGTACGGCTTGTGCCCTGCATGAGAGAGTGTGCCAACTGGCGTGGCGTGTGTGCACAATGTGGAGTGAGAGACCACAGAGCATCGGGGGAGGAGGAGGAAACCCCCATTCCGTGGGTGCTAACACAGGAGCGGGATTGAGCCCCCCCAGCCCCCCTTGCTCTTCCACATGGATGGGCTAGTGCTGCGAACCCCTAGCCCCCTTGACGCTTCTGCTGGGCCTTTGTGTTGTGCTGTGTTGTGCTGTGTGGGGTTGCCGTGGGCCCTGGGCTAGGCAGTGTCGCAAGTGGTCCTCAGGCCCTATGGGGCCAGCTTTTGGTGCAAATCCCTACCTGCAGGTGGCATCCTGAGACATGTGGCACCCTCAGGACCGTGCCTGCAGATGGGGTGAAGGGCAGGTGGGTGGCAGCAGGAGGGCCACAGCTGCAGGGGAGCATGTGCTTCGATGCCAAGGATCTGGGTGGATCAGAGCTGCTGGCTGGTTGGTGGGCCAGGGATTTGGCTCAGTGCCATCCTAAGGCAGCAGAAGACATCTTGTGCCCAGGAAAGAGAATGGTAGAGTGAACCCAGTGGGGGAGAGACTTCCCTAGGTCTCCGGTCTTGTCAGGAGGGGGTGGGCCAGAGTGGACTCTCCAGATGCTCTTGTGGGACTGCAAGTCCCATGGACAGCATGGACAGCTAAGCCAGTAGTGGGGGGTGGAGGGAACTACCATCTAAACACTTTTTGGGAGAGCACCATGTTTCCACCTCGTGCCTAGAGGGCCCTGTCTCTGTGGACTCTGCTCCTTCGATCGACATTACTTGTTTCTTGGGGGGCAGTGCCTGCTATCCCCCCTCACAAACACACTTCTGCTTCAGCTCTCTTTCAAGACGGGGCACCCCGCACCTTTTCCTCTGGCTTCTTTCTGTCTCTGCCTGGGGGGTCCTTTTTGCAAGGACTCCAAGGGTGGATAGCACCCAACATGCTCCCTCCATGCTCTAGAGGGCCATGGTGCCCCCCCGGTCTCCCCCAAGGAGGCCTGGGAGAAGCCAGGCAGGAGGGTGCATGGCCCGGCACTCAGCGCTTCCCCCCCTCTGCCTCCCTGTCCAGGTCTTGCAGAAGCCAAGCCACGACCTGAAGCAGCAGTTGGCTGGCTACTCCAAGCGGGTGGCTGGCTCTGTCACAGAGCTCATCCAGGCGGCTGAGGCCATGAAAGGTAGGTGGGGCTGAGGCCAGGGCTAGGGTGGGCCTCTCTTCCTCCTCCTCCGCCACCTGGACAGGTGAGGAGGAGAGCCAGTGGAGGCGGCGCTGGGGTGGACAGGAAGAGAGAGCCACAAAGCTGGAAAAGGCCTGGCAGGCTTTGGGGTCCGTCCCCCGCCCCTGCTCCAGCTAGCACATTCTCAGTGGGGAAGCACTTGCTGTGGGGAGAGAGCATGTGGAGGGGGGCTCACGTTCTTCCCTTTGCCTCCCCCCTCCAGGGACAGAGTGGGTGGACCCCGAGGACCCCACGGTGATTGCTGAGAATGAGCTGCTGGGAGCTGCAGCTGCTATTGAAGCAGCGGCCAAGAAGCTGGAGCAGCTGAAGCCACGGGCCAAGCCCAAGGTGAGTGGTAGAAGGTCTCCCTCCCTCCCTCCCTCCCTCCCTCCCTCCCAAGAGCCTGGTTCCGTTGGCAGACAAGGCCGTGTGGCCACTGGCCCAGCATGGCCCCTGCTGCTCGGTGGAGGAAAAGAGATGGGGTGGCAATATGGGGGGAAGGAGGGGAGGCCAACTCATGTGCCCATCCATGCCGCCGCTGTCCCACTCCTCCTGCATCCCATGCCCGCACACACACAGCACGGCAGAAAAGCACAGCCACCTCTGTGTTTCTGGGCAAGGCAAGGCGACTGCAGCTGGAGGCTACCTGCTTCCACCCAGCCCCTGTTTTCCGGAGCCCCTGCAGCCAACATGGGAAAGTTCTTGCCACTCAGAAGGTATCAAGACTTGAACAGGGGGAAGAGAATCAGGAAGGCCTAAACTGGCTGTGCCTTTGCTCAGGCGTGTGATAGGGGGCGGGGGAGGCCAGAGCATCTTCCATCGTCTGGGGCTGCTGCTGACCCCTTGGCTTCCACCTCTTCTTCCCGAAGTGCGACAGGGCCATGGGACATAAACAGCTTCACCTCAACGCACCAATCCACTCAGGCTGGATTTTGACGCCCAGCAGCTGAATAATTCCCAGCGCTGCCCTCACTAGTCAGTCTGGGGGATGGAGCTGGGGAGGGGGTGTTATTCTAGTCCTGGGGCTCAGGTCTGAAAGCAGCCCTTCTCATTCTGTGGCTGGCTGGGCATCTACTGCCCCTTCTGCCCCCCAACAGCAAGCAGACGAGAGCCTTAACTTCGAGGAGCAGATTCTCGAGGCGGCCAAGTCCATCGCGGCGGCAACCAGTGCCCTGGTGAAGGCAGCCTCAGCAGCCCAGAGAGAGCTGGTGGCCCAGGGGAAGGTGAGTGGTGGGCTGTGGGGGCGGTGGGCTGAGCACAGGCCCTCCTTCTCTAGGAAGTGCTTGGGCCTCACCCCACCCCTCTCTGATTTTCTCTGTGCCCCCCAGGTGGGTGCCATCCCAGCCAACGCCCTGGACGACGGACAGTGGTCCCAAGGCCTTATTTCAGCAGTGAGTATGGGGGAAGGAAGGGCGGGTGGGTAAGGGTCTCATCGGCTTCTACCAAACGAGGGGGAGGAGGGGACCGATGCTGCATGTCCTCCCTCAGCCAAGGCAGAGACGCTTCTCCAGAGATGCCAGATGATGATCCACACACACACACCCCAGCCCCTTGAGCTCAGCAGAGTCTGCCCTTCAGAGACCTGAATCCAAAGAACATTTGAGTGGGGGGGCCATCAGTGGGGGTCCCCAAGATCTGCATTGAGTGGGTGGGGCAACACAGGTGGCAGAACTGAACTCCCCCCAAAAGGGTCCCGATCCTGCCGTCCAGAGAGGGGCCCAGCGTCAGCAAGAGTTGATCCTGGCGTTCATTCTCTCAACCACCACGGGGGCTCTGCATGGCAACCAGAGAATGAGTGTTGCCCCCCCCGGTTCCAGCAGTGCAGCCAGCCACCATCTTGCCAGCTGCCCCTCCTTCTCCTTGCCTCCCCTCATGCTCGCTTTTCTCTGCTTGATTCTCTCACACCCAAGGCCCGGATGGTGGCCGCAGCCACCAACAACCTGTGCGAGGCGGCCAACGCAGCAGTCCAGGGCCACGCCAGCGAGGAGAAGTTGATCTCTTCAGCCAAGCAGGTGGCGGCTTCCACAGCACAGCTCCTGGTGGCCTGCAAGGTCAAGGCAGACCAGGACTCGGAGGCCATGAAGCGCCTGCAGGTGAGCAGTGAAGGGGGGTTAAATGCAGGGAAGGGGGTCCTGTGCCCACCTGCCTCCCCTTCTGTGCTAGATACCCCCATCTGTGCTGGAGAGCTGGCAAGAAGTGGACCTACTTCTCTCACCTCTCCTGCTCAGAGGGGCAGGTCAGCCCCTCAGTGCCTACTGCTGCCTGGCATGAGCCCCTGCCCACCCCAGGGAAGTGGGGGCAGCAGGAACAGCCTGGCCTCTTTGGGGGCCCACACCCTTTGGGGATCATAAGGAGAGACACTGAACCCCACCAAGGAACCCCGTTCAGAGTGGGTGTTTCATTTGGGGGAGGGCCCTCCTGTGAGGAAGAGGGCCACGGGGAGGCTTTCCGGGGGGATCTGTGCAGTGATGGCACCTCCACTGGTCCGGCTACAGCTGTGCTGGGGGTCCGGTCCCACCTGGCTGGACCCTCATCCTCAGCCTTGTCTCTGTCTCCCCCCCAACTTCGGTGGCCAGGCGGCCGGCAACGCTGTGAAGAGAGCCTCAGACAATCTGGTGAAGGCAGCCCAGAAGGCGGCCGCTTTCCAAGACCATGAGAACGAGACGGTGGTGGTGAAGGAGAAGATGGTGGGAGGGATTGCGCAGGTGAGTCTCAGCTGAGGGAAGGAAGGGCGTGGGAGCAGGCGCCAGCCCCGCGCAGGCCATGGGGCTCTGGGGGGAGCAGCAGTCCCCAACCCTGGCCCTCACTGGCTCTGATTTCCTCCTCCCTGCCAGATCATCGCTGCACAGGAGGAGATGCTGCGCAAAGAACGGGAGCTGGAGGAGGCGCGCAAGAAGCTGGCCATGATCCGGCAGCAGCAGTACAAGTTCCTGCCTTCGGAGCTACGGGACGAAGGGCAGAACTGAGAGGCTGAGCTCCCCTCCCCATTGCCTCATCCCCTATTTAATGCCACCCCCACCTGAGCAACAATGGCAAGCCTGCACCCCTGAAAATTGCCCACTGCTGCCACTGCTGCCGGCGCTCGTGTTGCCACACAGCCGCCGCACCTGCTCGCCGCAGAAGCCCCAAAGGCTACCCCATCCCAGGGGGCCACGCGGGTCTGGGCTGCCTTTTGGAGGGGGAGAGCTAGGAGTGCGAAAGCTCCCCCCACCTCTGTTTGCCTTTTCTCCAGAATCTTCCTCGTGCCTTGGCTGCTCGCTCGGCCTGCTGCGCTCTGGGAGGGGCGCAGGGTGGGGTGGGAGGGTTGAGGAGCTCTCTCTTTTCGAGTGGAAGGCTGCTGACCTGACTGTGCAATGGGGAGGGGGGCTGCCCCGCTCCCCCACCAGCCTCCCTATACCCACCATGGTTTTGCCTTAAGCTGGGGGGCCTCAGGGGCACGGGAGCAGATCTCCCCACCTCCTTGTGCCCCCCACTGCCACCGCAGGTGCTGCTGCTCTTTGTTCCCAAGTGCCTCTGCTTCCCAAGCGGCGCAGAAGAGCCATTTCTGTGCCCCTCCCGTCCTGCCTCAGCCAACAGCCCCACTGTCCCTTGTCTCTGCACTGCAAGTGCCCCCCTCTCACCACGCTTTGCCCCTTTTTAAGAGCCCCTCCGCCCATTTGCTGAGGCTTCTCACCTTTTGTAATTTTGATACTACAGTTACGCTGCCTCTGAAAATCTTTTGCCAGGGAATCCAGGGAGGGAGGGGAAGTGATGGTGGTGGTCAGCGTGGAAGGACAAGGGTGCCAGGAGGCTCCTCTTGAATAAACTGGTTTCCCTGCAACTTTGGTGTCCATGTGATGGAAAAGGCGGCCTCCACCCTGACACAAGAGCCCAGATGTGCCCAGCCAACCCGGCCACTGCCACTGCTGGGTAGGCCCCTCCCAACCCACTGTTGCCCAGCAGATACCTGCCCCTCAGCTGCCTGCTGCCTTCCTGTTGCCCCCGACGGTAGCACCAGGGCATGCTTGGGGCTGGTGGGACAGGAGGGAGGCAGAGCTGCCTCTGTGCCAGATGCTACGGCCTAAGTGCAAGTGAGCAGCTGCCGCTCCTTTGTTCCAAACTGTCTTGCGTGCATGGATTCCATCGGGTGCCTGCCAACTGGGAGCTGCAGTGGCCGCCCGCAGCCCAGGGCCGAGGCGCTCGGCAGTGGCAGTCTGCATCCAGTCCCAGCAACGTCCCTGTGTGCCTCCCTCTTCTGGCTGGCGGTTGGGCCTCCTCGCGGCCACATGCAAAAAGGCCTCTTGGCACGGAGTGCGTGCCTGTGTCCAAGGAGCCCTTGCCCAGCAGGCCCAAAAGGAGAGGCAGATCCTCTGGAAGAGGCCAGGATGTGCTCCATCTTCTCTGCAGGAGGGAGACAGCCTTCCCCTCCCAGTGCAGCTGTGGATGTGTGGGGCCTGTAGGTATGTGCGGTGGGCACTGGGTGTCTCATTCTCTTGTGGGATCCATTGTAGAGGTTCTTGTGAGTCTGAGATTTCCTGCGGGATTTGTCAGGGGCCAGGGCATCTCTCTCCCCGCTCCCAGTGCCTGTGACTGGACAGGAAGCCTCAGCCCAGAGCCCTGGATGGCATGCCTTCCTCGAGAGACGGCCGCAGTTCCCTGCATGCGCTCTCAGGACTCCTGGTCACCACAGGAAGAAGTGAGCCTGTGGACCGCAGCCTCTGGGTTGGCGGCACTGACTTGTTACCCTGATTTCTGGGGATCCCGTGAGGGATACCTAAGTGCGCTCCAAATTATACTCATTGGGGGAAATTAGCCAAAAGAGCACAAGCTAGCAATACGAGAGGCAGGGCAACGGAGCGAGATCTTTCACCCAATGTCTACAGGGTCAGGCCGAGTCAAGGAGCAAACAGAAGTGAAATAATAATAATTGTTTTATTAAAATACAATCAAACAATGGATGCAGCACACTCACTCAGATAACTAGAGAAATAAAGACTGAAGTGGGATAGAGGGATTTTTAAGATGAGTTGTTGGTTTGGGTAATGCTACACCTGTCCCGAAGCCCCGGTAGTCTGCAGCGGAAGTTCGTAGATGTGAAGTTCTCAGTACATGGGACTGAGGGGAAGGTTTGCCAAGCAAAGCGGCAGCAAAGCAGGATGGAAGTCGGGAGCGATCCGAAGAAGCTCTCCAAGTCAGGGGTTCTTATAGGGGAAAATGTGGCCGTCGGCTAGTCCGTACTTGGGGAAAACAATGAGTTTCGGGCTGGAGACAAAGCCTGAGGAAGGTCAGAATTTAGCATGATTTAGTTCCGAATTTACAAAGGAGTAGACAGCATGCAAACGCAGAGTGCTTGACAGATGAGGATTCTTCTAATCAAGCCTCCTGCTCGGGGCAGGGAGTTCTTTGTGAGTAGCGTGTATACGTAATAGAGCACTTGCCTTTGAGGTCTCCTGAAGTGGCGGGACGGCTATTTCTGGGCTGCCTGTATTGTTTGGACTATTACAGCGATTAGCGGCCGTGCTGTCTGCGAGCTTGTCTGGGGGACCTTGCAGCACATGGGGAGGAATAGGTAAAGAAGGCCAAATTACTGATATCAAAGTGATATCTAATATTCCTCAAGTCTGGGCTAGAAACTGCGGTAACAGACTTCTCACTCGCTGGCCGTTCTGCCAGGCTTTGATCTGATCCGGTGCTCAAGAGTTCAGTCTGCGTGCCAATGGTGTCAGGGCGCCTGTGCCAAGCCAGGTGGTTCTGTGGCCCTGGCAAACTGGCTGGCTGTTTACCTGGGTGTACAGTCAGCCTTGGTCACAGGAGGGGTGCACACAGCATGAAAGTTTAAAGGAGGTGGTTTGAGCATTAGACTATGACCCCAGAGACCGGGGATTGATTCCCCACTGTCGCACACGCTCAGCCCCAGAAAACCCTCTGTCAGGTTCGCCTTTGGGCTTCTGTAAGTTGGGAATGGCTTGAAAGCAGCAGCGACAACTAAATCGTAGAACAGCAGGAGAGGAGAGGCTGCCGGGCCTGCTCCCTGACTGCCCCCGGCTCCAGCGTGCTGAGTATTCCCCCCGCCCCACCCACCCAGAAACAGGCGCAGATGGCACCCAGTGCGTGTGTGATGATGGAAGCCCCTCTCTCCCCCCCCATGGCAGGCTGCCAGCCAGGTACCGCAATGTCTTCCCTGCGCTTCATGATGGGGGGATGAGCCCCCCATCCCAGGGGTCCCTGCCCTTGTGTCCCAGAGGGCAGCGCTTGGGCTGTGGGAAAGAGTGGCTGACACTTGATGACTCCCCTGGAATCTCCCCCTGTGACCCCCTCCCTCCCCCCTCCCCAAGGCTGCCCCCCCTCACATTTTGGTCCTGCAGCTCCATGGCCAAGGGGATGATGGTGTTTGTACATCTGCCACCTATATATTTGATTATTAAGAAACTTCTATGCTGCTTTGCATTTTAAAAAAAACAGTTTACAATACTGCTGTGTTAAACACCCAAAAATAGAAGAAAAATCTAGTACCAAAATTATAAAATGTTCCATTAAAGTCATGACAAGTGGCTGTCTCAGCAATCAGGCCAATGTGCGGACAAAGGGAAGTCTTCTGCTGGTGGTAGAAACGGCAAGAGTCCGGGAGATTGTTCCACAGGATGGGCACCAAAACAAAGAAGCCCCCTCTTCCTCCTCACCAGAGCCAGGTGGGCATTGCTAGGACCAAGGGATGCTGGGGCATAAAAGTGTACCACCGCAGACACAGAGGTCGAAATGAAGAGGTGCTCCAAGTTGGCCCTGCTTTTCGTAGAATCGTAAGAGGCAGAAGGGGCTGCAGAGGCCACCCCGCCCGGCCCCGTTCTGCTGTGCAGGAATCCACACAGCTAAAGGGCGCCCACCTGGAAGATGCCATCCGGTCTCTCTCGAAGGACCTGCAAAGATTCTGGAGACCCCACCACTTCAGGAGTGGACCACATTGCACAGCTTTCCACCGCTCAACAGCTGTCTCGCTGGAGAAGTTCTCTTTTTGAGTCTTGTACTTTAAATCCAGTTTTACTTTTCCTTTCACTTTTGTCTGCCAGAAGACAGGTCCCACCCGGACAGAGAGGGTGGCCCAGGGATGGAAGGCGCTGCCTCCCGGGCAGCTCTTCCTGCAGCATCTTCTGCAGAAGGAGCTGGCAAAGGGCCCCGCGAGTCCTCCCTCTCCCAGGGGCTCGCAAGGCCCCGGAGAACCACCACCGGCCCGTCGTGCCGGTGGGCAGGCAGGTCGAGGGGCCTCTGCTGGAAAGAAGGGGGCGCACAGAGATCATCACGGGCCTGCTCCCTGGGGGGGGGGTGCGCCCTCCCCTCTCCTTCCCACCCGTGGGAACGGCCCTGCCCTGCCCTGCCCGGGACAGGCAGACAAAAGCGGGGACTGGGAACGGGCCTTACCGAACCCCAGGAGGAGAGCGTCGGAGGAGAGCCAGGGCCCTCCAGTCCGGCCCCTTCTGCCGCGCGGGAACGGACGCGCAAAGCGCCCCCAGCCCGGGGCCACCCAGCCTCGCCTTCAGACCTCCAGGAGGAGGAGACGCCGCCGCGCCCGGCCAGGCAGGAGCGCCGTCCAAGGGCGCGACCGCCGGGAGGTTCTGCCGGGGCCTCCCAAGCCCGACGCGGGCCCCGCGCGCTCCCCAAGGCGCGGCTCTCCCGGGGAGGCGGCCACCCCAGAGGCCCCGGGGCCGGGGCTCCTCTCCGGGCAGGAGGTGGGGCGCCCCCCCGCAGCCCGCCGGCCCGGAGAGGAGCTCTGCGGAGAGCCCTCCTCGCCTCTCCCCCCTCTCCCTCGCGGGCACCGGGGCAGCAGCGCCCCCCCCCGCACCGGCCTTGCCCGAGGGGCTCCCGCGCCCAGAGACCCCCCGGCCCTTCCCTCCCTCCCGCGGCGGCCCGGTCGCCTGCCCCGCGGCAGCGCACGCCAAAGCGCCCCCCTCCCACGCCTGCCCTTCTGGGGAGGGAGGGACGGAGGGAGCGAGCCCCCCGCCCGCCCGCCCGCCGGCCCTTCCGAATCCCAGGGGGGTCTCCCAGGGGGAGGGGCCCTCTCAGCCTGCGGGGGGGGCGGGGAGCGGAAGACGGGGCCATTCCCATGGGGGCCGGGGCACGGCAGCCCTCGCCCCGCTCCCCTCCCAGCCCCCCGGAAGGGGGCCCACCCGGGGGCCAGGGAGCCCACCCGACCCCAGAAGAGCCGGGGCGCCCGCGTGGGGGGCAGGCAGGGCTCGCCGAAGGAGCGGGGCGGGTGGGGCCCCTCCCCGCCCCCCGCCCCCCGCCCCCCGCCCCCTCGCGCGGCTCCAGGAAGAGCCCTTCGGGCAGCAGAGCCCCGGGGAGCCGGAGCCGTCGGCCCAGCCCTTCGGGGCCCCGGAGCGCCCCGGGGGCGAGGGGGCCGGCGCTCCCTTCCTTTCCCGCTGCGCTCCGGGGGCTCCTTGACACCGCTGGCGGCCGGGAGGGGCTCCCGGCGCACGGAAGGAATGCCGGGCAGGCGCGGAGCGGCCAAGGCGGGCCGGAGGAGCAGCTGCCGCCGGCCGGGGCCCGGGGAGGGAAGAGGGGAGGGCGGGGCCGCAGCCGGGCGGGCCGCCTTTGGGGCCGCCGGGGCCGCTCCCCTCCCCTCCCCTCCCCTCCCTCCCGGCTCCTCCGAGGCGCTCTCCTGCTCTGCCGGGGCTCGCGCGCCTTCCTGGGCCGGCGAACCGCCTCGGCCGCCTCTAGTCGGAGCCCCCCGCCGGGGCTGCGGAGGAAAGGGGGCTGCCTGGGCGGGCGCCTCCAGCCTCGGGCGGGCGCGCAAAGCCCCGGCGCCCCTTCGTCCGCCCCCCGGCCAGCCCCCTTCCCTGCCCGGCCTGGAGACCGCCCCCCCCGTCTCCCAGGCGCCCCTCGCCCAGAGGCCCGCTCTGCAGGGCGGGAGGCTGAAGGGGGCCCCCCCCGCTGAGAAGAAGCGCCAGAGGGGCCCGGGGGGAGTCTGGAGTGGGCTCTGCCATCAGAAACCCCCCCCCCAGATAGGGCAGCGGTGGTGGCAGCAGCAAGAGGGCCCCCTCCAGGTAGCCAGAGATCGTGGCGCCCCCCCCACCTCAGCCAATACCGCCGGGGCTGAGCTGGCCCCCCCCCCGCAGGCTCTCCTCTCCAGCTCCTCTCCGCCCTCGGAGCCTGGCACGTGTCCAGAGGAACCAGCACCAGCCAGCTCAGGGGTGGTGGGGGTGGTGGTCCGCTTTGGGCTTTAGTCTGAACTTCAAAGGAGGTTCCCAGAGGGACTGGGTGACTTTGGGGATAGGGTAACCATACCGGAGGGCTCCTCTGAAGTTCCGACTGTGCTCCACAGAGGATTTGCCCCCCCTCACTGTACACCTCTAAACCTAACCTTAACTGTCTCCCACCGCATTGTGGAGAGAGCCCCGCTGCCTCCCCTAGAGCCAAAGGGCGGTGGCTGTGGAGAGCACACGGTTGCGTGGGCCACCATCCTAAGTTCCCAGAGCTGGGGGTCAGCACTGGGCCCTCCTGCCACACTGCTGCCTCGTCTGTGGGGCTCACATGTCCCCGTGACCCAGACCGGCGGCTACCAGCATGGTGGCCTGGAGTGTCCGTGACGCCCAAGTGGGCATTGCTCCTCCCTTGCAGAGGTGTGTAGGCAGAGCAACAGCTGGAGGAGGGAGACAGAGGAAGCGGGGGGCCAGTGGCCAAGCAGCCTAGCTGCCAACAAGCATCCCCCTTCCTTTGTCCCCTGCCTCTGGGGTGCGTGTGTGTGTGCTGCTCCTGTTTCGACCCCTCTGGGAGACCCCCAGAGTGTCCTGGGGCCACAGTTCCCGGAGGGCTGGAGTGTCCTGGAGGGCACATTCTTGGGACTTGGCCTGCGGAGGTGGAGCCCCTAATCCCCAGATGCCTCCACTGAGCCCAGGACCAGAAATAGCCCCCGGGGGCCGTTGCCACCGCAGGGCAGGGGAGGAAGGCGCCCCTTCCCCTTCCACACCTGTTCCTGGCCCATCACTCAAGGGGAATTAGCAGGGCAGGCCAGAGGCAGAAGGGCACCCGACGCTTTGCCTAGGAGCCACTCAGCGGCCAGCCGCATAACCCTCCCCCCAAGGCACCTGCTGTGGTTCTGCCCCCCCCATGTTCCTGGCTGGGGAAGGGGCTGCCCTGCCAAAGGTGTGCGTGTGCGTGTGCACACAAGTTCAGGCTGCTGGCAAGCAAGGTTGCAGAAGGGGCCTGCGGGGGGGGGTCCTGACTTAGAGGGCCAGAAGACCCCTTCTGACTCCAGGTCGCAGCCACTGGCTGCCCAGCTGGTGCAATTAGCAAGTTGACAGATCATATAAAAGAGGAAGGGCTGGTGAGAAGGGCCAGGGCAACCTTCGGGATGATCTCTCCACCTGAGGAGCCTGGCAGAAAAGGCCCTGGAGGGAAAGGCCCAGCAGTGTGGGAGGGGGCATCCTGGGGCCCCAAAAGCCCACGTGGAGCCCTTGGCAACCTGTGTGGCCAGCAGTCATGGGCTCCCTCCCAGTGAAGACACAAGCCTGCCAGGATCCCAAAGGCGGTTCATGCCCCCCACAGACAGCCTCTGAGCCCAGCAGGATGTGAACCTGAAGACCAGCGAAGGCCCTCCTCATGGAGGGACGGGCAAAGCACAGCAAGCAAGGCTCTCTTCACTCACTGCCCCCCCCCGTCTACCTACAGCTTCACATGGGCAGCGCCAATCTCCTTGCCCAACAGTGTGCTCAGCCCCGTTGAATCCCTGGGTCCCTCGCTGGCCAATAAGTGTGGCCTGGGCTTCTGCTAGCCCTCTAGTTGGTGGTCCTTGTGTGGGAAGCCACTCTGTTTCTCTTCTCAAGGCAGAGGGAGCCTTGGACGGAGGGCCCCTTGCTGTCCGGGGTGGGCAGGAGGAAGAGGGGAGGAGGCAGGGAGCTTCTTCCCCCAGGAGCCTCCAAGACGATCTTGGCAGGACGCAGGCCATCAATCTCCCGTCCAGTTAAGCCGACCCGACTGCGGGCTGGAAGGAGGATTCATTCACAGGCTTCCTTCCTCATGACTAGGTTTCTAAAAGGCTCCCTGGCTGCAGCTGGTCCTGCTGGGTGGAGGCGGGGAAGCGGGAGGGAGGGTCCTGGGCCAAGGGCACTGCCAGGCTGGTCAAGGGTCAAGCCAAAGAGCAGCCAAGGCATGGCTCCAGGCAGGCCAGGAAAATGGTCAGCCACATGCCGCTGGCCGCGTTGCCCTGCCTGAGCACACAGGCACCTGAGGAGAAGAGGAGCGAGGGACAAGGGTCCACAGCAGTGGGGAGACATCTGGGGCACAGCAGCCCCTGGCGAGATAGAGCTCCTCTCTGGCTTGTGACCCGGGATGCCCGCCGCCCTCTTCACGGCCCATCAAAGGAGGCATCAAACATGGCTGCTTTGCTGTGGGGGGCGCAGGGGGGAGCTGAGTGGAAGAGGAGGCCATGGGACAAAAGAGGAAGCACCCTGAGACAGGAGGGGGCGTGTGGGGAGACCCTCTGGCCCGGCTGCTTTTGCAAGCCATGACAGTATTGTGGGGCCCCTTTGGGCCAACACAAATGCGCAAGCACAGAGGCAGCACGTGTGCAGAAATTTAGGACAAGCCACTCCCTGCGCCTCCCCAGGGGCCTGCCAGCTGCTCTGTCTCCTTGTGCCCCTTCCCCCCACAGTGCCCCCACTGGCCACTGGGGCCACGGCTGCCTGCCTTTGTAGCTGCCCAAGGACCCATTTGAGGGGCTGGGAGGGGGGAAGACCAGTTGGCCCACAGCCTCCCCCAGCTAGTGGAGCCACGTTGAATCCAAGCTACCTGCTCCTTGGGCACAGAGATGCCCCACGCACCAACTGTTAGACAGAAAGAGCTTCCATCCAGGCACAGGGTGCCTCCTCATCTCTGGCCGCAGCGTCCTCTCGGGCCAAGGAGGGACAGCCCTCCTGGCAGAATCCAGACCAGCCTGGACAAGGGCCAGATCCTCAACCCCCCTCCTGCGCCGTGATCTGCCCACCCCCACCTCCAGCTGTCCTCTGACAATCCAACCTGGGTTCTGATCCAGGTGGGGATTAGGGCCGGGGGCCTGGCTGCTCCTCACGTTGATGCCCAGGAGCAGGTGAATTGCAGGGGGGCAAACGAGGGGCATCACAAGGCAGAGGCCGAGGGTGACTTTCGCTCCCAGGAAGGCCAAGGACACCTTGGAGACCGGGGAACAGGACAGGAGATGGAGAGAGGGAATGGGGAGGCAGACCTCCTGGCAGACCCCCACCCCACCTGGGGCCTCTGAGCAACGGTCCCCCCCACCTGGATCACAGGCACACACAGAGCCACATGTGAGGGGCACCTCTGTCCATGAAAGAGCTGAGCCTCTTGGCCCAAGTGACCTCCAAGAGCCCAGCGCCTGGCCTCTGTCACAAGCAGTCACTCCAGAAATTGGGGGGCCATTTCCTGCTGCCCCTCCCGCTCCTGAAGGCCCATCAGTATCACAGTCTCTGTCCTCCCCTGAGGGACCCAGCACCCCCTTTGGGGGATTCTTACCCCAGAACCTGCTGACTGGGCCCTCTGTGCCAGTGTGCAAGTGGCCAGAAAGCCTCTGGCCCTCGGGGACCCTGGGGGTCCCCCTCCCCAGAGATTAACACCTGTGTAGCTGGGGGGCTGGGCAGCCCCCTCCAGCTGAGCTCAGCTGCCCTCTCACCACTCCTCCCCCTCTGAAGCAGTGGCCGCAGCAGAGATGCCCAGAACCCCCCCCGGCCCCACACAGCCCCCCACACCCAGTAATGCGTGCCCAGGCCACAGGCTTAGGCCACGGTCAAGTGGGGGAGCCCACGGGAGAGTGAATGCGTGAACAAGCAGAAGAGGAACCCCTTCTGCCTCATCTTGTAATCAAAAAGGCAGCCATAGCAAGGTCACCTTCCTCCAGGTGCCAGTCATTGCGCCCATAGGAGGGGCTCCACAGAGCTTGCTGTGCCCCCTAGAGGAGCAACTGCTAACCCCCTAGTCTCTGCCCCCAAGCGCAAAACTGAACAAGTGGGCAAACCAGGCAAAGGAGAAGGAGATGGGTCTTTTGGAACCATCATGGGGGGAGATGAGTGTAACACACCCAGACAGATCAGGGTTCAGATCTGCCCCAGGAGGTGTTGGGGGAGAGTGGAGGCCAGGAAGGCAGTGGGGGTGTGCAAAAGCTGCAAAGGAGCCCCAGAGAGGGGGAGAAAGAGCAGCAGTGGCAACCCGTTGCCAGATGTCCCCTCCCCGAAACAAGTGGTGGCCAGAAGGGGCAAGGGGGCCTCCCCTTTCTTCCCCTACAGCCAGGAATCAGGTAGGGCCAGTGGAGGCCCCCCCACTCCCCTCCCAACAGGAGGGGGGAACCCCTTTGCGTCCTCCAAAGATGGTGGAGCTGCACAGGAAGACAGGGCGTGGATGGGGGAGGGGCAACATGTCTGGCCACCAGCCCCAGAGGCCCTTTGCCTCCCTCCATGGGTCCTGAAGGGCACCAGCTGCCATTGGGCAGAACAGCCGAGGGCTTGGGCATCTCCACTGCCACCTCAAGCAGAGCCGCCCAGGAAGGTTGCAGGAGGAGGAGGAGGGGAAGAGTGGTGACCGGGAGATCCACGGGGACAAAGAGGAGCCCTCCACCTCCCCACTCCCCCTGCCACCATGACCTGCAGCCGGTGCAGCCGGAGGAACCTCTGGCCAGCGAATTCGCAGAGTGGAATGAGGGTGGATTCCCAGAGACACTCCCCTCCGCAGAATAGCAGAACAAAAGGGAAGGAATTGGCTGTGCGGGGTCCTGGTGGAACCCCTCACCCTAAAAACAGGCTCATAGAAAATCCTAGAAGAGTTGGAAGAGACCCCCCAGGGCCACCCAGTCCAGCCCCCTTCTGCCCTGCAGGAAGACACCATCCAAACACCCCCTTGGACAGGGGGCTGTCCAGCCACAGCTTAAAAACCTGCAAAGGAGAGTCTACTGAAGCACCGTCGTGTTCATAAAATCATAGAATCCTAGACTTGGAAGAGACCACCACAGCCATCGAGTCCAGCCCACTCGTGCCGTGCAGGAAGACACCACCAAAACTTTCCCAACAGATGGCTACCCAGCCTCTGTTTAAAAAAACCCAAAGAAGGAGACTCCGCTGCAGTCCCTCGAAGCAGCTGCAGATTCCAAGGTCGAGCTGCTCTTACCCCGAGAAGGTTCTTCCTAATGTTTGGGGGAATCTCCTTTCCTATAGTTTCAATCCATTGCTCTGTGTCCTAGTCTCTAGAGTGGCAGAAATCAAGCTTGCTCCATCTTCCATATGACATCCTTTCAAATAGTTGAACATGGCTATCATGTCACCTCTTGACCTCCAAGCAAATTTAGCTCCCTAAGCTGCTCCTTATAGGGCTTCATGGTTTCCAGACCTGTCACCACTTTAGTGGCCCTTCTCTGGACACATTCCAGCTTGTTCATATCCTTCTTGAATTGCAGTGCCTAGAACTGGACACAGGATTATTCCAGGTGGGGTCTGACCAAAGCAGAGTAGAGTAGTATTATTACTTCCCTTGATCTCAACACTACATTCCTATTGACACGGCCCAGAATCGCATTAGCTTTTGTAGCTGCCGCACCACGCTACTGACTCACGTTCAGTTTGTGGTCCACTAAGACTCCTAGATCCTTTGCACATGTACTGTGGTCAAGCCAGGTGTCACCCATCTTATATCTGTGCATTTCATTTCCTCTGCCTAGGGGCTGTACCTTACACTTCTCCCTCTTGAAATTCGTTTTATTAGTCTTGGCCCAGCTCTCCAATCTGTTAAAGTCGTTTTGAATTCTGATCCTGTCCTCTGGGGTGTAAGCCTCCCCTCATAATTTGGACGTCATAACTTGCTATCTGCCCACAGAGGAGTGAAAATCCGAGTAATCTGCCCAAACCCCTAAAGAACCAAGAAAAACCAGTTCCAGAGCACATGCAGAGTGCAGACAAAAGGAAGGGGAAAGAACACCCTCTGGTGATGCCGCTCCCTCGAGGATGACTCAGAGTCCCAGCTCTGCCGGGCCTTTCCTCTCCCACCAGGTCCAAAGGGTCGGTCGCTGGGGGCTCAGCCTGCACCCACCTGCTCCAGGAAGGAAGGAAGGCCGCCTGGGGCTGGAGGGGGGATCCGACAGGGCCCCCTCTCCCCTCTTTGGGGGCTAGGAAACCTCGATCAGGCTGCCACCCCCATTCTTCCCCCTCGTGCCCTCTCCCCGCCACTGCCGGACGGCCTTCCCTCTGCCTTGATCCCGCCAGGATGTCTACTTGGGCTTCCCCTCCACAGGACTGTGCGGAGCTTACTCTCGTGTAAGTGGGAAACGTGTGCGAAGCTGGACTGGGAGAGAGGGGACGGCTCCGCGCGGGGGGTCTCCGAGACTGGCCCCTTCCCCGGACCCTTCCTTTGGCAGAGAGGGGAGCGGAGCGGGGGCCTGGAGGCGAGGGAACGGGGGGCAAGGAGGGTCCCGAGGCGCCTCTCAGCCCCGACCCGGCACCCCGCGGGCTCGGACGAGCCCCCCGACTCCTGTGCGCTCGGGCTCCCTCCCTCCCCCCTCCCGCCCCTCGGCCGGCGGCCGGCCCGTCCGTCAGTGCGCGGCGCCTCTGCCCGCTTGTCCCTAAAAGGCGCTGCTCGGGCGGCGGGGGAGGGCCCGGCCCCTCCCCAGCTTTTAGGCAGCGGCGCTGGCCCCGGCGCCCAGCCAGTCCCGCCGCTCCGGCTCCGTCCGCGGTCCTCCTCGCGCTCTCTCCGCGCTCTCGCCCGCCGTCCGTCCCTCCGTCCGTCCGCCCCGTCGGGCCGCCTCGCCGCCGCCATGGAAGCCATCAAGAAGAAGATGCAGATGCTGAAGCTGGACAAGGAGAACGCCATCGACCGCGCCGAGCAGGCCGAGGCCGACAAGAAGCAGGCCGAGGACCGGTGCAAGCAGGTGCCGCCCCCGCCCCCCCGCCCCGGGAACCCGCGGAACTCCCGGCCACGGTCCCGCCGTCCCAGGGAGGAGGAGGAGGAGGGAAGCCCTCTCCCCGCTTTCCAGCCTCCCAGCCCCCGGGCTAACCCCCCTTTTCCTCTCCCCCCTCCCCTCTCCCCCCCAGCTGGAGGAGGAGAAGCAGGGGCTGCAGAAGAAGCTGAAAGGCACCGAGGACGAGGTGGAGAAGTACTCGGAGGCCGTCAAGGAGGCGCAGGAGAAGCTCGAGCTGGCCGAGAAGAAGGCTGCCGACGTGAGTCGCGGGCGGGGAGGGGGGAGGGAGGGAGGGAGGGAGGGGGAGCAGTCGAGGCGAGGCCCCCTCCCCGTCCCCGTCCCCGTCCCCGCAGCAGCCCCGACGGGCATCCCAAGCTCCCCTCCACCCGCCCGGCGCCTCTCCCGGGGACGGAGGGAGCTCCGCGGGGCTGCCCTCGGCGGCCGGGGGAAGAGGGGCTCCCGCCCGGTTTCCCGGGGGGGGGCTCGTGAGGAGCGACGGGGCGGGTGGCGAGGGGCCAACGGGGGAGGCGGGCCCGGGCCGGATCAAGAGGGCCCCTTGGCCGGCGGGGTGGCCCGAAGGCACTGGAGCCGAGGGAAGGAAGGAGGGAGACACGCGCGGCCGGGCCCGGAGGGCATTTGGCACCCTATAAATACCGGCAGCGCCTCTCGGGGAGCCGCGCGCGCGCGCCTGAAACCCGACCCGCGAAACTTAAGGAGCGCCGAAAAGGAGCCGCCGCCGCCGCCGCCTGGATCGGGGCCAGCCGGGAGGGCGCGCGGTCCCGGGCCGGCAGGGGGTCAGCTCTCGGCGTCCCCCGGGGGAGGGGGGAGGGAGGGAGGGAGGGGGCTGCGCGCCGCCCCTGCAGGGGTCCTGCCCAGCGGGCGCCCGCCTCGACCCCCAGTGACGGAGCCCGGCCGGAAAGCCGGGACTCGAGGACGCCCGGGCGGCGGGGGACGGAGCCCGAGGGCCCTCCCTGGGGGTGCGGGGAGCGGCCGGTCTGTGGGCCCCTGGGCCCCTCCCTCGGCGCCCCCTCCGGGAGGCCCCGGCCCCTGAGGCCCCGCCGGGGGGCGGGCGGGAAGCACCCTTCGCTTCCCGCGGCCGCCGGCGGAGAGCCGTGCGGGAGGCGAGCGCGTGTGGGCCAGAGGGAGGCAGGCAGGCAGGCAGGCAGGCAGGGAACCCCCGGGCGGCCCCGGGCCCTTGCCGCGCCCGCAGGCTGGCTGGGGGGCTTCCCCACCGGTCCGCTCCGAGGGAGCGCGGAGCCCGGCAGGGAGGGAGGGGGGTCCGGGACGGTGCCTGGCTAGGGAAGCCCGGGAGCCCGGGGCCCCGCTGCGCCTGGGGCTGCCTCCCCGAACAGCCCTCCCTGAGCGTGTGGCCTCCCTCCCTCCCTCCCTCCCGGCCCCTGGCAGCCCGGGCGGCGGGCGGGAGGGCTCGGCTGCCTTTGCTCATCTTTGGAGATTCCTTGAGCCGGGAGGAGGAGGCGGAGCGGGGGCTGGCTCAAGGCGGGCGGGCGGGCGGGCAGTCCGCGGGGTGGGGCCGGCGCGGGGGCCCTGCGAGGAGGCGGGAGGGAGCAGCAGGAGCCTGGCGCTGCCCCACCGCCAAGGCCGGGCCCCTCCTGTCTGCCCCTTTCCCACCGGTGTCTCAAAGCCCCCTCCCCTATTTCACAGTAAGCCCCCCTCCCCACCGTCGCCTGTGACTCCTCTCTGCAGGGGGCTTCAGCGCCCCAGTGGCCCGGTTCCCCCGCCCCGGGGACAGAACATGTTGGGGGCCGCATCTTTAGGAGGGCTCGGGGCAGGAAGCTGCGGTAGCCTCCAGCCTTTCTCAGAGTCCCTGCAGGGCCAGTCGCTGAGCCCCCTCGGGGGCCTTTCCCAGAATTCCTGGGGGAGACACGAAGTGTGTGTCGGAGCTGTGCCTGACCCTCTGCTCGTGCTCAGGAGGCAAAGGGCTGAGCTTTTGGGTCAAGGACTCCAGAACCTTGACAAGTTCTGGAGGTGTACGAGAGCAGAGGCAACCATTTTGCCGTTCCCAAGTGGCAATGGGCACCCAACCTCAGGGGGGTGGCTGTGTTCTCTTGGGCCGCCCCTCCCCACGGCGCCCCAGGGCAGGAGCTGTGGAGGGGGAGCTCCTGAGGCTGGGGCAAACTTTGCAAAAGACAAAAGTGCAGTGGGGGAGCAGGGCAGAGACATTCACTGGGGTGGGGAGGGGCAGGGGGGCAGGAAGGAGGGGGTGTACAACCCCTTGGGAGGAAGCCCCTGAGGAGGGAAGAGGGATGGCGGCCCAGGAGCGACTACTGGCCAAAGGACCTCGGCTGGTACTATTGGTGAGCCCCCTGGTGACCCCGGCAGGCCAAGAGAAACCCATGTCTCCCCGTGACCCTCTCTGGAGTGCCGTGGGCCCGTTGGTCCTGCCCTTCCACGCTCCCCAAGAAGGAGGTGAGCCCAGCAAGGAGAGGTTGGTGCACGAGAGGCTGCTTCTGATCTCCTTTCTTCAAAGCCCGCTTGGGGCCCACCTGAGCCACTCCTTACCCAACCGTGCACTCCAAGTGTTTGCGCAGGCGCACGGGTGGGATTCAAGGCAGCTCAGAAGAAGTGTAAAAGATACCAGTTACAAGCGCAGCACTTCTAACATGAAAATGCCATTGGATTAAAGAGTGTTCAGGCTCCTCTTCCCCAGTGGGCGGTCGGCTGGCAAATCCCAGCCAGGAAAAGAAGGTCTTTCCCATTGGTGGACGGAGGACAGAGGCTCCCTTTGAAGAACATCCAGCGGTTCCCTGCTTTGAGGAGGAGTTGGTTGCTCGGCCTGGCACGTGCTTCTCCACCAGAAAAGCTCTGAAAATTGGCTTTGTGAGGACTGAAGGCCCACCCACAGACATCCAAAACCCCGTCAGCATAGCCTGCATTTAGGAGGGCTGTGATTCACAGAGGGCCAGGAGGTCTTTGGCTGACCCTGGAGAAGAGGATGGGAAAGCTCACTGGCACACTGGAATTCTCACAGGGTGCCACCACTTTCCCTGGAAATTAATCCTAGAAATATTCCACCAAGGACATAAAGGGCTCTCTGCAGCCGTGAACCCTGTGGGAAAGAGGAGCATCTTATTCTGTGGCTGCTGCAGAGCAAATGGCCCAGCCCAACAGGAGTGAGCTTTCACCACCTTTAGCCTGAAAAAACTCAGTTTGGTTCTTCTGTGGAGAGCCAGACAAGCCCTTTGCCCAGCGTTGCCTCTGCAGCTTTGTGGTGCCACCGGGGAACACTCCCGCCTGCTTTGGTGCTCCAGAGAAAACGGCATCTGACAACGCAGCCCAGCTGAGAGCAGCCAGATCCCAGTCATTCCAGACCCTGCAGCGGTCCTGCCCTGTGACCAGTAGGCCCTCCCACCCAGGCTAAGGCAGAGGAGGAGGGGGAGGAGGAGGGCAGGGCACAACCTGGAGCTTTTTAAGCAGAAGCTGGATGGCCATCTGGCCAAGAAAGGGCTTTGGTGTGCCTTCCTGCCTGGCAGAAGGGGGCTGGGCCGGATGGCCCCTCGGCCCACAGACGATTCTGAGGCAGAACCGGAGAACCACCTCATGCTCCCTGCTCACACAGCCAGCGGCATTTTGGGCCCAAGGGCAACCTGAGCTTCTGAACTTCTTCAGCGTGATCCTACAGCAGAGCGGCCTGGCCTGGGAAAAGGTTACTACATCGGACCATGTGGCTGAGAGGGGTTCCTCGGATGGCTGCAGTTCAGTGCCAAAGGCAGGAGGGAGAATGTGGGGGAAATGCTTTGGAGGAATCATAGCCCCAAGGTCAGTGGGTCAGTTGCAACTCAAGTAGTCCCACTGAACATTCAGTGGGACATTCAGTGGCTCTGCTCTGGCCAGGGCTCCCAACAGGACTTGGGGCCACCGCTGGGCCCCTCATTTCAACAAGGATATGGACAAGCTGGAACGTGTCCAGAGGAGGGTGACCAAAATGGTGGAGGGTCCTGGAAGCCATGAAACCCTGCGAGGAGCGGCTGAGGGAGCTGGGGAGGTTTAGCCTGGAGGAGAAAGGTTAAGAGAAGGGGACATAGTGGCCGTGTTTCAATATTTGAAGGGATGCCACGTAGAGGAGGGAGAGGGCTTGTTTTCTGCTGCTCCAGAGACCAGGACAAGGAGCAATGGATTCAAGCTGCAGGAAAGGAGATTCCACCTGAACCGCAGGAAGAACTTCTTGGCAGTTGGAGCCATTCGACCATGGAATCTGCTGCCGCCTCCATGGAGTGTGGGAGAGGCTGCTCCTTCCTTGGAGTTTTTAATGCAGAGGCTGGATGGACAGAATCTGTCAAAGGGAGTGCTTTGATGTATCTTTCTGCATGGCAGAAGGGGGTTGGACTGAGTGCCCCCCCCGTTTCTTCGAACTCTATGGCTCTGTGATTCTATGATCTTTCAAAAGGGAAGGGGGTTGCTCCAGATCTCCACCCCGCACCCCGCTGGGCCTTGGAGAGCTTCCTTCTCCTGAGCCACCTTCAAGGGCTGGTAGCAAATCCACCAGCCAGGCTGCGTTCCTCCGCTTGCCCCCCCCGCCCCGCTGGGACGCCCAGAGTGGAGCGACTACATGTCTGGCCCCCCAGAGGCTTCTGTGAGGCTGGCTGAGTTTTGCCAATTGGGAGGGGCAGTGGGGGGACAGCGATAAGAAGTGACTGGGAAGCAGACCCATGGGAAGGTGTATCTCCCCCCCCCATATCCTAGGTCTTCCTTGTGTCCAGAGAAAAGGGGTGTGAGTGAAATTCTCCCTGTGTGGGTGGACTGGAGTTCCCAGCATTCTTCCTTCCCACTCTCTGTGCCGGTTAAGGGGGGTGGGAATGTGCCAAAGGCCTCCGCAGATCTTGGAAACTAAGCAGAGTCAGCTCTGGTGTGTGCTTGGATGGGAACCCCAGGCGCTGTAGGCTCTGCTTCAGAGGAAGGGACCGGCAGAACCTCCTGGGGGCTTCCTGGCCTGAGACAACCGGAGGAAGTCCATCGGGTCTCCCGAAGTCCCCCAGCGAGCCGAAGGCGCGCGTTCCGCCACACCCGGGGCCGGCCCGCGGGCTTCCCAGCCCCGGCGGGCAGGAGGATCGGAACCGGGCGGGAGACCTCGGAGGGAGGGAGGGCGCTGCCCCTCCCTCCCGCCCGCCCGCCCTGAACAGGGCCCGATCCCGGGAGTGCTGCCGGCCCGTCCGGCCCCTGCCTGGGGAGGAGGCCAGGCTCTTGCGCCGGGTCCCGGTCCCGGTGCCGCCTGGCCCTTCGGCAGCACCGCGGGGAAGCAGGGACCGGGGGAGAGAGCAGGCGTTGGGCGGCGGCGGGCCCTTTAAGGGAAGCGCAGGGAAAGGAAGGGCCGGCCCGGGAGGAGGCAGAGCCGGCGGGCGGGCGGAAGAAAGGAGGAAGGGCCGCGAGCGCGCGAGAGGAGGAGGAGGAGCAGGAGCCGCCGCCGCCCGCCCGCCCGCCTTCCCTCGCTCGGTCCCTCCCTGCCGAGCGGCGCGGCTCCGCTCCTGCTTCCTGCTGCCAGGCGGACGGACGGGCGAGCCAGCCGGCCAGCCAGCCAGCCAGCGGGCCAGCCATCCAGCAGCCGGCAGAGGCGGCGGCGAAGAGGGCCAGGCGGCCGGGGACGCCGAGCGCCGGGGCCGGGAGGAAGAGCGCCGCCCGCCCCAGCCCCGCTCGCCCGCCCGCCGGCCGGCCGGGGGGAAGATGGCCGGGAGCGGCAGCTCCATCGAGGCGGTCAAGAAGAAGATCCAGACGCTGCAGCAGGTGGCCGACGAGGCCGAGGAGCGCGCCGAGCAGCTGCAGCGGGAGGTGGACGCCGAGCGCCAGGCCAGGGAGCGGGTGAGAGGCCCGCGGGCGGGGGGGCGGGGGGCGCCGGGGCCGAGCCGCCGAGGCTGACGGGGCCCCGCCGCGCCCTGAGCGCGTACGGAGGGCCTTCCCTCCTCGGCCAGGAGGCTTCTCTCCGGGAAGGAGAGCCGGCGCGGGCTGGCCGCCGCCGCCGCCGGCGCCGCCGGGGATGGGGCGGGCGGGGGGCTGTTGCGCGCGGGCCTGGCGCCCCCGGGCCCTCGCAGGGGGCTGCCGCCCTCTTGCCGCTTCTGGAGCCTTCCGTCTCTCCAGCCGGAGGTAGTCCCTCCCTCGCCCCCCCGCACATTAAGCAGACCCCCACCCCAGCCCCTGACCGGGGCTCCCTCCGTTCCCGCGGTGGGGGGGGGGTCCCGAGGTCTTCCTGCCCCTCCCCTCCAGGCGGGCGGCCCCCTCCTCCTCCCCCTCCCTTCTTCCTCGTGCGGAGGCCACATGGCCGCTTCTCCCCGGGCGGGCGGGCGGGCGGGCGCTGCGTGGTCTTGGGGGGTCCCCGAGGGTCTCCTCGATCGGAAGGGCCGGGGGCTGGGCGGGTGGGGAGGGGGCTGGGTGGGGTTCCCTCGGCGCACCGGGGCTGGGAGGGAAGGGGGGCGTGGAGTCTGGCCGGGGCCGAGCTCTCTCCGTCTGGGTCCCGGGGGGGTGCTGGTTGGACACCGGGGGCCGGCTGCCTCGGAAAGGGAGGGACTCCTGGGGGGCTCTTGGCGCTCAGTGGGGGTTGCTGGCAGGTTTCCTTCTGCTGGAAAAGGCGCTCCCGGGGCGAGTGGATTGGCCGGGCGGGTAGCCCTTTCTCCAGGAGGAAAGGCGGGGGGGCACATCTTAGGGTGGGCGATATGTGTCTTGCCCCTGCCTGCGTCACCCCCCCCCCCGGGACCAGGTCAGTCACTGACAGAATCCACAGGGAGGGACTGGAGGAGCCACCCCCCCTCCCTGACTGTGAATGGGGGAAGGGGAGCTATCGACGGTGGGGGGCAGAGAAAATAAAAGGCTGGCAGGGACTTAGTGGAGGGCTCTCCTCTGCTTGCGGGGAGGCTGAGGCGCCCCCTCCTGCCAGAGAGACCCCCTTGCAGGACAGGAGGGAGGGGTCGGCATCCCACCCCTCCAGAGGCGGGGGTTTCCTTCGCCCTTGCAGTGGTGCTTTCGGGAAAAGGGCAGAGGGGCAGAGCAGAGGACCCTTTCAGCCGGGGTGGGGCTTTGGGCCCCCAGCCTCCGACCCCCAGCCTCCTCCCCTCTTTGGCTGTGCGGGCCAAAAGCCTGATGAGGGGAGTTCTAAGACCCACATACTGGGAGGGCCACTCTAACCCTCGCCCCAGCCCCAGCGGCCCTCCGTCCGCTTCTCCTGGGCCGGGATTCAGGCCGAGTGGTGGTTGGCTGGAGGGAGGTTGGGGCCATGGGGCCCGAGGGCTGAGGCAGGAATGCTGTGGGGCCCCTTCCCCAGGAGAGGCCTTTCTGGGGCCCCAAGGACATGAGGCCAAAGAGAGGTCTTGCTCTTGGTCCGGGCCCGGGACCCCAGGGACCATTTGGGGCCCTGGGGGGCCCTGGCTGTGGGGGCTCTGGGAGATGCCACCCCTGCTACCCAAAGGCTTCCCTCCGTGTGGCCCTGGGCTGTGGTGCTCCAGCCCTCTGCAGTGGGGGTATGAAGTGTCCCCAGCCTGTCACCCCTGGGTGCTCAGTGAGTCCGGGTGGCCCCCTGGTCAGTCAGCCTGGACGGGCTGGCGGTGGCGGCAAGTGGGGCTTCTCATCTGGGATCAGGAAGGCAGAGGAGCTACAAGAGTTAACCCGCTCGCTCAAAAGCCCCCCTCCCAGGCCAGATCCCTCCTCTTCCTCCCGCGAAGGGGGCTGTGCCTCTTGGGTGCCTGTCTGGGGGGGGCTTTCTCTTCCCTTGTGGCCCAGGGAGGGGCCTTGTCCCCATATCTCCCAGCTCTTCCAGAAGAACATGCCCTTCCCCACTGCCAAGGGGGGGTGTCTCTGCAGGATTTGGCTGCCCCCCAAGAGTTAGTTTCCTCTCTTTCTCTCTCTCTCTCTCTGCAGCCCCCTCCGACCTCCCCAGCCTCCCAGGGCCACCATTGTCTCGTTGGCCACCTCATTTCCTTCCCTGGGAGGGCCTGGGAAGAGGCCGAGCCCTGACCTTACCGCTTGCTGGGCGTGGTGGGGGGGCTGCAGGAAAGAGAGGAAGGAAGGAGGGAAGGCAGGCGGCAGCCCCCCTCCCCCGTGCTGTTAGGAGGGAGGAGGCTGGGCCCTCTGGTCCCACTGCTGGGGTTGGAGGGAGCAAAGGGCCCTCCCTTGGCTGGAATGCAGTGGGGGGGGCGAGTGTGAACGGCTTCCTTGGCTCCTCCTCCCTCCAGCCAGAGGAGGAGAGTCCCCCTCCCTGCCATAAACAGGAAATCCATCCTCTGCTCCAGGAGGGAGGGAGGGAGGAAGCTACTCCTTCCCATCCATCTCCTTTTTGGGAGCGAATCTGCTGTGCTGGAGGCATTCCTGCTGCTTTAGTCACAGCAAGGGGGGGCAAGGAAGGGGGGCTGTATCCTGCTCCTCTCTCTCTCTCTCTCTCTCTCTCTCTCTCTCTCTGTGTGTGTCTAGAGGGGGCCTGCTACTTCTGCTCTTGGGCTGACTGTCCCAGTGACCAAAAGCACCCCTCCAAAAGATCCACGCTCAGTCCCAGGAATAAGATGGAGTGGAGGGCTGAAGGGGGTGTGTGCCACAGATTCCCGGGGCCACAGCTGTGGTGGCTGCTGCTGGGCTCCTTCCGTGGCCAAGGCGGCCCCCCATGTCACCTGGGCTTTAGCTGGGTCTAGACCAGGCAAAGGGGGGACACCCCCTCCCCATAATGGAAGGACCTCACTTCACACTCTAGTTCAGGCCTTGTGCAGCAGTGGGGGCCTGGGAGAGGCCAGGGGATGCCTTATGGGATGGAGAGGGCAGGGAGCCACTCTCCGCCCCCTCCATTTCCTCCTATGGATTCTCCCAACGGGCCCGGCATGGGGCTTGGAGCTGTTTGGAGACCATGGAGTGTGTGGTGATCCCCACGGGCACGCAGGCCAAGGTCAGCCAAGGTCCCTTGAGAGTCTTGGGGCAGAGGGAAGTTTGCGGGAAGGGAGGGGCCTCTCAGAAATTGGAGGGACCCCCCCTCCAATTTCAGAGTCTAGGACCTTGGGTCTCTTAAGCTCTAGGCTGCGTTTGCCAATGCTTGGAAAGTTGCGTCTTAAAAGTAACCCAGTCTGATCACAGGGTTGAAGGTGGAAATACCCAGCACTGTGTGTCAGTCTTGTCCTAGTGGAAATTTTCCATCTGGGGGTGCCATTTCTCGCCCACTGACCGTGCGCACGCACTGTGTCCCCCTCTGCAGGCAGAGTCCGATGTGGCCTCTCTGAACCGGCGCATCCAGCTGGTGGAAGAGGAGTTGGACCGGGCCCAGGAGCGCCTGGCCACCGCCCTGCAGAAGCTGGAGGAGACGGAGAAGATGGCTGATGAGAGTGAGAGGTAGGGGGCTTTGGGGTGGGGGCTGCTGGCCAGTCCCCAGAGCTCCTGGGGAGGGAGTTTGGGCACAGCTGGACACAGGGGTCATCTTGTTTTTTGCCATCCACTTCCAACAAAAAGGGGAGTGGGTGAGAAGGGGGTGTCACCAAGCAATCCAGTCTTTCCTCGCTTTCTCTGCCTGCCGAGTCTCCTGTTTTCAGACTTCCAGCATTGCGGGGGGAGGGGGAGTAAAGGCATAAATACAGTCATGGGAGGCAGCACAACCCAACATCTGGCAGCAGGGGGGCTTTTTCTTTCAGAGTACTGGCCTTGGAGATGACAGGGGCCGGTGTGCATATATGCAAGTGCCCCCTCCCACAGACCCCCAACTGGCACTGTCCCCAGTTCCTGTTCCACAGAGCCCCAGAAAGGCCCTCGGGGGGCGGGGGGCTTTGATGCTGTGAGGCACCAAGCACTGGCGGGACTGTGTTGACCCTACCCATGGGAGTTTGGAGGGCCATGTCCTTTCTCATCTTGGAGACCCTCTTCCCCAACACCTGTTAAAAAGGTTCCTGATGTTTGGCTGAAGATTTTCGCCCCCCATCAGCTTTCCCGTGTCAGAGTAGGTCCCCAGGTGGGCATCCTCTGGGCAGACGGAGGTGAGAATATTGCTCGGTGCCATTTGTGGGCTGCTGCCCTTCCCCAAAGTGACGTGGCTGGCCAGTAAAGTCAGTGGCTGTGTTGGTTGGGGAACATGGGCAGTGTGGTCCAACATATTAGGACAGCTGGCCCAGGAAAGGTGTGGCTCTTTCTTGATCTGGGGTCACCTGTCATGTTGTGGCAGTTATAGAGCAGCCTCTGGGGGAAGGGTCCCCTCACTTGCAGTAGGCGGGGGGGGCTCTGCACACATTCCTCCACCACCACCCCCGGTTGTATCTTCAGAATCAGCATGGTTGTTCCCTTCAGAGGAAACCAATGGGTTTCTTAGATGCCTGACCCAAATGGGGCCTGAAGAGGTCTGTGGCTGCCCCAGACCCCAGGGGTTGGGGGTGCTAGGACTTCTTTGAGAGATCCCCAATTCTCCCCACCCCTTTAACAAAAACAGTGGGGTGGACTTGGCAGAGAATGAGGGGGGATTCCCAGATTGTAGCCTGAGCATTTTCAGACTGAGACAACAACTTGGGGTGTTGCGGGGGGGGGAAGGATCCAGAGCCGCACCCCTGGAGGAGTCCAGCACAAGAACACTGGAGAGCTGCAGCAGTTTGGGAGCCAGGCAGAAGGGCACGAGGAGAGCCCAGCACCGGATCAGGCCCTGACTGACTTCGCTGGGCCTGCTTCCGCAGTGGCCAACAGGGGAAGAGGGCCAGAGCCCCCTTCTGTCCGCACTGGCCTCTCTCGCTTAGTCACCTGGGAGGGCCAATTCCTGTGTCCCAGGTTGGGCTCCTGAGGTGGGGGGCTTGTAGCAACACAGCCGCCATCCTCTCCCCTCACTCGCTTGGAGCTTCAAGAGGGAGGGGGTAGCCAGAGAGAGGCCCAGCCTCATATGAGTCATTCCACTTTCCAAGTGGGGAACATCAGATGGGACGCAAGAGCCTTGGAGAGGTTTCAGGTTCCGACTGAACCCAAAGAGTGCTCACCCATGGTTGCTTTTCATCCTGGAGAGAAGTGACTCCTGGGGTGCCACAGGGTTTTGTTCTGGGCCAGGTGCTGTTCAACACTTGGATGAAGGAGGGCGTGCTGATCAAATTTGCAGATGACACCAAATTGAGTGAGGTTGCTAATACCCCAGAGGACAGGATCAGAATTCAAAACAACCTTGACAGATTAGAGAGCTGGGCCAAAGCTAACAAAATGCCTTTCAAAAGAGAGAAATGTAGGCTCTTGCACTTAGGCAGACAAAATGGAATGCACAAATATAGGATGGGGGACATGTGGCTGGATAACAGTACGTGTGAAAGGGATCTAGAAGACTTGGTAGATCATAAGCTGAACATGAGTCAGCAGTGTGATGCGGCAGCCAAGAAAGCCAACATGATTCTTGGTTGCATCAATAGGAGTATGGTGTCTAGATCAAGGGAGGTAAGGTTGCCACTCTATTCTGCTTTGGTCAGACCTCATCTGGAATCCTGTGTCCATTTCTGGACACCTCATTTCAAGAAGGATGTTGACAAGCTGGAGCCTGTCCAGAGGAGGGCGACCAAAATGGTGAAGGGTCTGGAAGCCATGAAGCCCTGTGAGGAGCAGCTTAGGGAGCTGGGGCTGTTAGTCTGCAGAAGAGAAGGTTAAGAGGAGACATGATAGCCATGTTTAAATATTAGAAGGAATGTCATGTTGAGGAGGGAAAGGGCTTGTTCTCTACTGCTCCAGAGACCAGGAGAAGGAGCAAGGGATTCAAGCTGCAGGAAAGGAGATTCCACCAGAACCTCGGGAAGAACCTCCTGATGGTCAAAGCTGTCCAGCAGTGGAATCTGCTGCCTGGGAGTGCGGTGGGGTCTCCTTCTTTGGAGGTTTTTAAGCAGAGGCTGGATGGCCATCTGTTGGGAATGCTTTGATGGGTGTTCCTGCATGTCAGAGGGTTGGACTGGATGGCCCCTGCGCTTTCTTCCAATTCTAGGATTCTAGAATCCCTATTCTTTATACTGTGTTGATTTATTTCCACCTTGATGGACTCAATGAATCTTGTGGTCTCTTTCTTTGGAGGTTTTTAAGCAGAGGCCGGACGGCCATCAGTCAAAGGGAGGGCTCTGATGTGGGTTCCTGCATGGCAGAAGGGGGTTGGACTGGATGGCCCCTGGAGTCTCTTCCCCCTCTAGGATTCTATGAATCTATGATTCTGTCCCCTCATGTGGGGCAAATGGATGCCGAGGCCTGACTGCAGCCGTGGGCAGATGCCCCTTGGGGGAGAAGGGGAGGGGACACAAATGTGCAGCGTTATTAACCTGAGCTTTAAAAGTCTGTAAGCTTGAGTTGGGTGAATGGAACATTGTTCCCATTGCTTGCTGGCTGCCAGCAGGGACCAGAAACAGTGTTACATTTGGGCTGGAAAGGAGCGTGGGTATTTTTCAGAAAAGACAGTGTGTGTTGGCTCAGGGCCACTTACCCCCTCCCTGTGGAAGTGCTGGCCTTCTTCCTGGGAGGGGGATCTCCTGGGGAGGGGGCATTGGGGAAAAGAAGGGCCCTGGCCCCAGCCCCGCACGTCGAGCAGGACCGGCCCCCTGGGCCCCTTTCACCTCCTGGCTTTGCTGCGGCTCCTATGGACCGGCAAGGGGACGTGCGAGACCCCCTGGGCGGCGTGGGTCTCTGCCCACCAAACACTCAGCTGGCCACGGCGGTCACTCTTCCTCTCCCCCGCTCCGCCCGCAGAGGCATGAAGGTGATTGAGAACCGTGCCATGAAGGATGAGGAGAAGATGGAGCTCCAGGAGATGCAGCTGAAGGAGGCCAAGCACATCGCCGAGGAGGCCGACCGCAAGTACGAGGAGGTGAGTTGCGGGGAAGGGGCCGGAGGACAGACCTCTTTGGGGAGAGGAGGGGAGTGGGGGGACGGCGGCTGCCACGGCTCCCGGCTGACCTGGGGCCTCCGCTTGTCTTGGCAGGTTGCCCGAAAGCTGGTGATCCTGGAGGGGGATCTGGAGCGCTCAGAGGAGCGGGCAGAGGTCGCCGAGAGGTGAGTGCCCCCGACTCCCACCGGTGCCAGGCACCCCCCCGGCTTCCTTTCCTCTTGGCAGGGCTGACCAAGGCCACAGTCTTCATTCCCTTGTGCTGCCAGGCAGGAGCAGATGTCCCATTAAGCTGGAAGTGGGCCTGTGGTGCACCGGGCCTTGGGCTGGGGGTCTGCCTTGCTCCCCATCAGACAACCCCCCACTGCCTTCCAAGGAAAGAGGTAGGGGTGTCTCTCCTACTCACACAGCACCCCGGTGGGTAGCTGCCCCTCCTCTATCCAAGGGGTGGGCAGGCAAGCAGGTAGGCAGCTGTGTGGGTGACACCAAGAAGGGGGTGCTGCCCTGCTGCCCCCTTTAACTGAGAGAACGGCTTGACCAATGGAGAGGGGTCTTGCCACTGGATTGGAACATCTAGCCTACTTCTTCTGCCCCCTCCTCACTTTGAAGGAAGGCCTCTCTAGTGTCCCTCCTTCCCTGTTGAGCATTGGTCCCTCCCCACGTATTTCCTGTCCCTTCCAGTCCAGCTCCCTGGAGCTTGGCCCTACACTTTTGTTGGGGGGGGACTGGCTGGGCCCAGGGCCCACCACTCTCGCTGCCCCGTTCCCCTGGAGCTCAGTGTTGCCTGCCCCCCCCGCTTGCCTCCCCAGCCGCGTCAGGCAGCTCGAAGAGGAACTCCGCACTATGGATCAGGCCCTCAAATCCCTGATGGCTGCAGAGGAAGAGGTACCGCCTGGGGGGGGCATGTTGCCCCTCCCAACTTGCCTCTGTCTCTCTCTTTGTTTCTCCTCCTCTGACTCTCCCTCTTGCTCCCCCACCTGAGCTGCTGCTGTGCCGCCTTCTGTCCCATCGTCCACCTGGAGCCCCCTTTTCCCCTCCTTCCATTTTTGGCACGCCGTCAGTCTTATCCCTGGCTCAGAGCCCACGCAGAAACACACACGCACATGCGCCCCCTCCTTGTGACTGCTGGTGATGCTGCTGTGTGCCCTGGGGGGGGGACCAAGAGAGGAGTGGGTTGGTGAGGTCGAGAAAGCAGAGAGGATGTTGTATGGAGCCCCTCCGCTAGCCTGCCTTGCAGGATATGGGGGCAGATGAGTAGAGCAGAGGGAGGGGGGCTTTGTGGGAGGATGGGGGGAGATTGTCTCTATGCACCAGCACACCCTCCCACACACTTAAGGGCTCCTGTCCCCACACAGTGCCAGCCAAGGTGCCCAGTGGAAGAAAAGATGCTGCGGGGGGGGGGAGTGGCTGGGCAGCTGCCCCTTCCCTTGAAGGCTGCAGATAAAGAGCAGGGGGTCTGCCTGCCTGTCTTCCCCTCAGAAGGTGGTTGGCAGGCTGGAATGGGAGGTGCGGGGGGAACACATAGCTTCCCCCAGCCCGCCAGGAACAGCCAGGGTCATTGTAGCCGTGAGTGTGCTGGGGTCTGCAAGGAAGCCCCTCCCTGCCAGGAAACCAGCCCCAAGGGCCCCATCAGGGCCCAGGAAATGCCTGTGTGCCAACACCTGCCAGACAAGCAGCCTTTGCTCCGGAGGAGCGTCTGATGCTGATCTCTCTCCCACCAACCGCCAGATTATTGAGGCTCAGGAGGATTGGGACCACTTTCTTTCCTTGGGGGGCCTGTTGCTCTGTTCTCTCAACTGCTTCCCCCTCTCTTTCCTCCCTCCCCCTGTCTTCCTTCCTTCCTTCCTTCCTTCCTTCCTTCCTTCCTTCCTTCCTCTGCCTCTCTCTGGCTGGGATGCAGTAAATGTGGGGACCTTGAGGAGGAGCTGAAAATTGTCACCAACAACCTCAAGTCCCTGGAGGCGCAGGCTGACAAGGTAGGGGACAAGCGTGGGCCCTCCCCCTCCTCTGGAGTGGCTCCTACAGGCAGCCAACTCGGGGTGGGATTGGGGGTCTCTGCTGTAAAAAGGGGGTGCGGGTTGGGGTCTGCTCCGGCAGGGGGCCTGGTCCAAGAAAAGGAGCAGGCCGTGGGCTGAGCCGCTGCACTCTCCCTGCTCCACAGTACTCCACCAAGGAGGACAAGTATGAGGAGGAGATCAGGCTGCTGACAGACAAGCTCAAGGAGGTAAGAGGCTGGCAGCCAGTGGGTCTCCTTTCCCCTGTGCTCTGGGTGCCACCGGGGGAGGGGCCGTTTGGCCATAGAGGGAGGCCTTTCCTCATCAGCCTGCTCATGTGCAGGAGGGGGCTACAAGCCCCAATGGGGGAGGGGGCTCACTCCAGTGAGAGGAACAAAGGGCTGCCCTCCCCTCCTCCCCTTTTCAGGGCCTCCTGGGGAAACCCCCATCCCTGTAAAGACTGCTCTGCAGAACAACTCCCTGTGGGACGCTTTCCCCAGCTCTGCCAGTGGCTGCAGTGGGGGAGAGCCCAGTGCTCCCCCAGACCTGTTTGGCCAGTATTCTCCCTCCTCACCCGCACCAAGGACAGTCATGCTTCAGAACCACGCTTAGTGAGGCAGCCTATGGTGTGAATTAAAACAGCAGCATAGAGGGGAGGATGAAGAACAATGGAATCCAATTTAAAACAGACACATGATGGGGATGGTTCCCCACATCTGGCTGAAGATCATGGGGAATGAGACAGCGCGTCCCTCAGGCCCCTGGCCACGTGTGGCTTTATGGACCAACAGCAAATTTTGAGTTCTGCCTGAAGCCTTGAGTTGGCCTGCTGAGCATTGGAGGGACGTCTTGCTTGCCCTCCGTCTTGCCTCTTGGCAGCTGCAGCAAGTCGGAAGATCGGCCATTTCTAACCAGGCTTCAAAGGCATCCCCACAGACACTCCACTGCAGTAACCAGTTCTAAATGCCAGCGTTGATGTTCCTCTTGTGTAGTAAAAAATTACCCTGTTGTCTCGTTGTTGAGTTCAGACTGCCTCGGGGCACGAAACGGGTACTGCTGGGAGGGGCGTCTCAGCTGCCCTGTCTGCATGTGAGCCCTGTTGCTCTCCCTCTGCCGGTCTCTGGGCCCAGGCGGGAGCCCACGCAGCAGCTTGATGGTCCCTGCCTCTGGTGGTCCGTCGCCCCAAAAAGGAGGTCTTGACTGCGTGCCCTTTTTGCCATCTCCAAGAGGGGTACTCCCCACTTTATAGGAACAGCAAGAATGCTAGAATCAGCTGCAGTTCCAGCAATCTGCACTTCATTGTAAAGTACACGTCTGTCTCCAATTAAAAAGGGATATTCTTAGGCATATCCTTGAACGTGCTGCTTCCGTTAAATGCAGATGGCAAGGCTCTGTCAAATAACCACAAAACCTGGATTTGTAAATATCTGTCAGACCAGCAAAGAGTGGGAGCTTTAAACAGGGGAGGAGCAGCAGCAGGGTTTTTTTTTTCCTCCGGGGGTGTCGTCTCCTTTCTGGGTAAGCTCTTTGGGGTGGGGGCTGCATGCCAGGGCCAGGGCCAGCACTGGGAAGCCCTCAAAGCCCTTGCTCCCTGTGCTCACCCCTTGCCACAGGTTGGTACGTCTGGCCTCTCCCACCCCACACGCCCCTTCCTCTTCACCTGCCCTGCCGTTTCCCATTTGTGCGCTCTCCCCATTTCTCGTGAAAAAAAGGAGTTTTCTGCCGTGTTCACTGTGAGTGCAGGCGTCTCCGCCGGATGGGGACCCAGAGGGGGACGTGGGCACTCCTGATCCAGATTGGGGCCAAATGTGCTGTTCAGCTTTTCCTGTGCTAGCACCAGAGAAAGGGAAGCCACTGCTCCCCCCTTCAGCACC